>CAUYQV010025815.1:0-30728 GCA_963574575.1 Galagoides demidoff | reverse complement strand
AGTTTTGCATGTTCAGTAAATTTTTATACTAATTTTTGTTGTTCTTTTCTTTTCTTTTTTCAAAAGCTAATACAACAGATGTGAATGTAAACAAATGTTAAGACCAAATTAAAAGCAGATGGGAAAAATCCTGAGATGAATAAGCCATCAATTGAAATAGATGTAGATTCATTATTTTTGCAGGCAAATCTCTATTTCCCCCCAATATTCTTTCTTGCATGACCACCTGTTTAACTTTCAAGCTGTAGTTTAGTTTAAAAATATTGAACCAGATGCATTTTCTCTGAAACACCAGGGCTTACTTTATCCACTTTCACTATAAAAATAGTCTTCCTTAATATATAGCAACTATCATGGGAAGTGTACTGGAGTGTTATGTGGAAAGAGTTAACAAAAATCCACAATGCATGTAAGTATGAAAATGTACCCAAAGAAAACCAGGAAGATTGCAAATAATTAGACAGTCTAGGGTTGATTTTCTTCCTGTACCAAACAATCTAGATGATTTTTAAAATCTCCAAAGCAAATGTGAACAAAATCATGACGCAGAAGGAAAAAAACATACGAAATAATTAGACAAACCCATCTGCTACTGACAGTAACACAGTGAACCTCGAGGAAGCTGGGAGGACTAACTGTAGTCCCTGTGCAATGTTCTCATCAAAGAAAAGGGATGAGTGAGACACGGGAGTGAATTTCACATTAATAATTATGCGCAGAAATCGTGTGTAGACATTTAAATCTTAACAGGATAAATATGTAAAATATATAAACTAAAACACATCATTACAGTAACTAATTATGTTGAAATTAATTTTCATTATTAATGATTTAACGTTTTAATGGCTTAAAGTTTTATACTTTTTTTTTTTTTTAGACTTTAGTGCCCTTGGTAGAGTGCTATGGAGTCACAGCTCACAGCAAGCTCCAACTCCTGGGCTTAGGGGATTCTGAAATTCCTCTAATCATATCTGGAGCTATCATGTAGCATAGAACACCAAAGGATGATTTTAGAAATAGAGAAACAAAATCAGCCACTGACTTTTAAACCAGATATATAAACAAAGATCCAGAAAATCATATTAGAACAATACATCTCAGGCCCATAAGAATGGAATTATATCATCAAAAAACAGGTGGTGAGATGGCAGAGTCACTGACATAATTGTTGGATCTCTTGTAGAGACCAATGAATTAAATTCTCTTCTGTAGTGTTACTCTGACCTAGGGAGACACATCTTTAATATCATGCCAACAAAACACTAAATCCATACAATTAACTCTTATTTATTAATTCCACATATATAAATGATTTTCTGGTAAAGATATGGACCATTGTATAATTTATCCAACTGGAGAGAATCCTTTTGTGAATTTCAAGGGAATATTTCAATTCCTACAGATATTTTTCTTGTTAATTTGCTTAAACATCAATCTCTATTAATGTTAGTTTGCCCCTGAAAAATAAACCAAAGTGATTGTGAGGTATTCAAGAAGGACATTCTGAGACTCAGGATCTACTAGTAATGAAATAACTAAGGAAATGATTCCGCGTGTCTCTTGGTAGTCAGACACTCAAACTCCTGTTTCGCGAAATCGTAATCAGAGCTTCCAACATTTCAGAGCTGTGGATGACCAGTGAAAGGCCTTCATGTGCAAAAGCATTAAATATAATAACTCAAGACATTGTGCTTATTTTATTTTCTCCAACGATCACTTTCTAATTAAATGGTATTCACAGATATGAGCACACACAGTGAAAGGAAATACATTTTAAAAGCCTAAATTTTCATCTACTGCTTGCTTTCTTTTCATCAAGCTGGTCTCATGTCATATAAATGAAGTTTATTTTAGGGAGGCAGTGTTCCCTCGCATCACGGCATCATCACTCAAGATGGTAATTATTGTGGTGAACATTTGGGTCATTAGACTGGCTTACAGTTTAACAAATTGCTGTGAAATTGGATCTTATCCTTAAGCTCCCAGGTCTGTACAGCCCTGATAATTTTGAAAATGGTGTCTCCATTGTACCTAACCTCACAAAATGCATAAATGGGTATTTGGAGTCCTGGCTTTCTTTGTGCTTTTATATTGCTGAGGGAAAGGCTTTAAAATAGTTCATAGAATATGTCCAAGACTAACTCTGAAATATTTGGAGGTGAGATGATTTCAGTGTTCCTGACTACACACAACACGTGTGTGTAAGGCAATACATTGGCTTCAGTGACGATTTTGTCTATAAGTCATTAGTATATTGGATTGACTTTTACCAGAACTTTGTCTATATGCTGGCATAATGGTATTATGTACTATTCTTCAAGGTTTATTCTTCATGTTAAAAATGGCATTGATTAACTGAAATTTCTTGGGTTTTTCTTTTTTTTTGCGTATTTTATATCATTCAAGTAGAAATATTTTCTATAAGTTTATAGTACGTATTCGCTTAAACAAAATATTTTGGCTAACATTTTAATGAAAATGCATACATATGTCACTCTGATTTTGTATATGCACGACTTTAGGTCTCTTCAAAGTAGAGATACAGTTGACATGAGGGCTGCCTGCCTAACTCATGGAAGTGTGCCCATGAAGATATCACATCTGTGACAGCCACTCAGTAGGGAACCACTCTTTCCCACTCCAATCTGGAAATTCTAATGTTGGAGAAGAATATAGTATCTGCTTCCATGAGCCACTGTTTTTGATCCATGTAATAGATACATGATCCAAGAATAGTCAGTCAGAGTGCATCCCTTGGGCTTTTCAAAGGAATTGGGGAATAAAAAGGTTTTAATTCTAATGGAATATGTAGGAGGAATGACTCGATACTGCCAGTGTCACATGAAATAAACAGGAATTGGAATGAAGCTCATGCCTAGAGGAAGGGAGAGATGTGAGACAGAGATACTGAGAGTCCTGTTTAAAATCTTTCCTGAGGTCAGATGCACAAATGCCTTTTCTCTTATTTGATTTTCACTACTGATAAAAAAACTTCCTTTATTGATGAGTTAATTAAAATTTGGTTTCTTCACTTTCAACAGAATTAACAGGTGCAAAATAGGGGTAAACATCGATCAACATAATTGCGTAAAAAGTGATGAATAAAATTTAATTAAATAAAACTTAATTTAAAGTGCCTCCCTTACTCTAGCAAATGTATTGTTCTGGAGCTAAATTGATCCTTGGCCTGTCAGAGACCAACATAAAATGGTACGATTTTATCCATACTTTCTTTTTTATGATGTATTTTCCCTAGATTTTACAAGTGGTTAACAAATCCACTTTGGAGTTGTTAACTTCTGAGACTGCTTTTGGATTATATTCATCTCCATTTATGTCAAAATTTGAGGAAAGAGCAATACTGCATGCTATAAAATAATTATAATATAAAACAGTGTGTTATTACCAACATATAATATAACATAAGGAAGTTTACTAGTGTTTTTTTAAGTCCACGAGTTAATTACCAATAGTTCCTAAGTACATTTATATACCAGCAATTGTATAATAATTATCTCCTCAACATTAGTAGGAGGTAGATTTTATTAACTATACCAATTTGTGGAAGAAGAGATAATTGGTCCAACATCACACTGTTAAAATTCAAATCTCATTCAGTGTAAGGAAGTCTGTACTAACTTCTTTGGACAGTGCTGCACTATAACTTTATAACTTTTCTTTTATAACTTTTTTTATAACTTACTTTTTTCATATGCAATATATTCAATATAATATATGTCATATGGATATTAAATAATGAAAAGTTTAATTATGTGGGTAAAGATCATTAGTGGAAGAGATTCTATAGAAGCTTGGTTTTCTATGATGATTGCAATTATAACTATGAACATTATTTATTCCCTTTGAGGACAGAAGACACTATGTCATCATAGCTTTAATTTATCTTTATTATGTTAGCATTGTTCATAGAAACATGTATTTATCTACGTATCTTTCACTCTTTAAATTGATACGGCTTTCCTGGAGAGAGGAAACCACATCTTATTAATGTTTCTTTATTTCCCACTAACAGCACAGTTTCTAGCAGTTAACATTCAATAAATGTTTGAATTAAATTGTTCAAAATGAAAAAAAAAGTGCCTTGTGTGTGTGTGTGTGTGGTGGTGGTGGTGGGGTGGTTACTTGTATTATATACCAGTTTTTTATTCTTATAATGGATGACTCTGTCAGCCAAAAAGAATAGAACAGGCTGAGGCAATCTGAAATTCCCAAGTGTGTATTCCTCTTATCATTCTTTTCAGAATAGTTTTAGAAGATTCTTATATACAAAATAAGGCAAATTGCTATTGCCAGCATATTAATGCCTGAGACTTTTCACACTTTGATTCAATCTAGTATTTTTCATACCCATGTTTCCTGCAGTACAAATTTCTCCTAGTTCCTACAGTGGGAAATTTGATAACTGCTATGAAAGGACTTTCAGAAAAAATTATTTCATATACTGGTTATATTCATTCATCATCATAACTTAAACAGAGTGAATAATTATTAAGTCAACAATTTCTCCTTCACACTTTGTTTATTTTAGCCAGAAATGTCACAAATTTTTTCGTTCTTATTTTTTTTTTTTTCTTTTTAGAGACAGAATCTCACTTTGGCGCCTTCAGTAGATGAAGGTGATTCTCTTGCCTCAGCCTCCCAGAGTCTTTTAATTCTTATTCCTAAGGGTAAATATCATCAGGATAAGGTTGTCAAAAAGTGTCTTATTAAGTTGTCAGTGATAGTTAATGATTTTTCAATTATTAAATTGAAAAGTGCATTCATGTGTGGACACATGACACTTATAAAGTGAATATGCAAAAGAACTACTAACAACTATCCTTGAAATGTAAACTGACGTATTTTCTGTCTTACTTAAAGTATTTATTGTTATGTGGAATGTTGAAAAAAAATGTGAAAAGCTCTGACATTTCTTTTCTTATTTTTCTCTGTGATTTGTGTAGAATTCTATTATGGAATTTGGTGGAGTGATTTTAGAGTAATCAAAAACATTGATACACAAATTTGCCATCTTACTTTCTGGTAATGGAAAGTAAGATGGTACCCAATTGGAAAGGTTTTATTTCTGAAGTTAATTTAGAGGTACAATTTGGTTGTTGTGACTCTGAGAACAATATCTTTAAGGATTTATATATATATAGTAGTATTTTTCCATCAGAGAACATCAATCTTTTCATCTTAAAATTCACATATTTCCACAATTATTTTAATGTTGTTAAAATCTAGGCCAGGCGCAGTGGCTCATGCCTGTAATCCCAGAATTCTGGGAGGCCAAGGTGGGCCAAGGAGTTTGAAACCAGCCTGAGCAATAGCAAGACCCCATCTCTAAAAAGTAGCCTGGCGTTGTGGCAGGCACTGGTTGTCACAGTTATTTAGGAAGTTGAGGAAAAAAGATCTCTTGAACCCTAGAGTTTGAGGTTGCTGTGAGCTGTGATGCCAAGGCACTCTAGTGAGGATGACAAATTAAGACTCTGTCGCAAAAAAAAAAAAAAAGGTTTTAAAATTCTCTCAATTTCGTATATATGAATAGAAGTTATTGTACATTTACATTATCAAGAATATTTAAAGGCAAGCAGCATGGGTGATTGCCATTTGTTGTTTTCCATATAATGATTGTGAAAGGGATACTACTGCAAGATAACTCTTTTATTTGAAACTTTTCTCTGTATTTACACATTTTTTACAAACCAGTGTCTAATATATAATGCCAATTGTAAAGAACATTGTCTATGTACATTTATCATTTAAATTCCTGCAAAATCATTGTTCTTAGGGAATGGTGTTGGTTAAGTTGAACTGACAGGAGTAGCTTTACAGGGTTGTCTGATTCTCTGTTAAGCTTTCTTTGTGTATTGCACACAGCCAAGAGTCATAGCCTCTCCTGCTGCACTGGCAAAGGATATATGTGGCTCCCACTGATACACAAACTACATCCTCCACTTCTGGAGATGACTCACATCATCACTGAGTTAGCGGGTCATGGTTGTGCTTCCATAAGCCATTAGGAAGGTTCATCTTCCAGCTCCTCATCGGATCAAAATTCACTTTAACAATTTCAGTTAAAGTGCATTGAGGGATAATTCCAGATGATCCTGTCTTAAAGGCATCCAAGGCATTTTTCCTATATTTATCTGTATATAAATTCTACAAATATACCAGGGTGACAAAAAAGCACATCCACATATCCAGAAAGGAAAAAAAACTGTAAAATCTGCAACATTGAGGCATGTTTGATTCTACAACATCGTGCTCATGGTGACTTGTTCAGCTTCAACTCATATTCATGTTCAATAAATGAACATTACATTCTAACACAGTGCTTTTCTTTCATAAAATTGATATATGTTTTGTTGGCACGTTCTATATTTTAGTTTAATCAAAGTATAGGAATATACATAATATTTTAAATAAAGAAATATATATATACACACATATATAGTGGAGAGATAGAGAGAAAGAGAGGGAGGTATATATTTTTTTCACTATATTTAAGAAGCCGACAGATTTGATGGAGTGGTATTCATTTATTAGACTCCAAGTTTACCTGGACTTCACTGAGCACAGACGTTTGGGTCATTGTGAAGACAGAACAAAAAACAAATTTAAAAACGAAACCTGACCATAATAAAATTCTATAAAATTTATGTAGCTGTGAGTTAAATCACCTTGGGAAGAGGACAGAAATTCCAGGAAAGAAGATTTTGAAAAATGTGAATGTTTTGACACGGTTTCAAAAGATAAGAAATTTTTCAGGTGAGCAACACGGGCAAGAATTTCCAGGTAAAGTAAATTCCCCAGGCTAGAAGAAAACAAACTTAGTTGATAGTTGACTGTTTGTAGATCACAGAGTGTTAGAGAGGCAGTTAGAGATGAGGCCAGAGGGGTGAGCTGAGAAAGGAATGTGTCAATAAAAAGAATGTTGAGGAATCTGAAATTCTTACTTTGGGAAAACAAAAGTCATTAGCATGTTTTAATCAGTGGAGAATGTTGGGAAAAGGTACTTTTATACAGGTCATTCCAAGGGTAAGGAGAAATTTGCCTAGAGTGAGTACAGCACAGGAGACAGTACAGCACTTCCACAGCTGGGGCAAGACCAGGAATTATCTTGAAGCAGCTATTATTTCTTTCGGGGATAAACTTTCAAACACTTTTTTTTTTTTTTAAGCACACTGTGTAACAGCAAAGTCATTGCATAGCACGTGAATGCTGATACCCACTGTGTAGACCCTCCTCAGGATGTGACTGTGCTGTGTAGGCAACTCAGAGCAAGAAAATTTCTTAGTAACGTCTTCTGTGTAGTGAGCACTGGCTGCCAGCTATACAGAAAAAATACTTTTCCTGTACTAACTAATTCAACCCTCCAAAAATGCACTGAGATAAACACTGTGATTTTCTTAATTTCCTATATGAAGAAATGGATTCCTAAAGGCAAGGGTTAAGTGAATTGTTCAAATTCACAAACTACGAAGCATATAAATACGGCATATTTTAACAGGTCACCCTTTACCACAGTTCACAATATCCCTCAAATGTTCTATTATAGATGGAGATCAGTTATGATTTCGGACATGAGTTCCTTTCTAATTTCAGGAAATGGGATATTCTTATACCTTTTCGAAACCAACTTATTCATCTTTTAAGGCTCAAATCAAGAGCCACTTCTTCTAGGAACTTTCTTTTTTACTGTCTTCTATAATCCCAGTGAGTTTATTCTCCTGCTCTTCCAAACCACAATACTTAACATTTCTCTTATTATTATTTTTATTGTTGGGGATTCATTGAAGGTACAAGATGTGTCACACACTGAGACCCCACCCTCTCCCTCCTTCCTTCTCTCTCCTCTTCCTTTCGCCCACCCCCTCCCTCCTTTTCTGCTTATTATTCATATTCACTCTTTTATTAATTGCAGAGAGTGTGTTATTTATTTATGAAATAAACATTATTTAGTGCCTTTTATACATGTTTCCTTTGAGTAGGTTCTCACATTCTGTGGGAGAACTATGATTAACAAGGTTGAGAGCTTTGTCTTTTTTATAATGAAGGTATAGGTCTCATATTTTATTTATTTTATATTCTTTAAAGTAGGAAAAATTCATGTGCATTAATCAACATGTTAGGGTAGAGTTTATGTAATGAATAGTGTCTTCCAAATTCATTAACTTGGTGGCCTGTTAGCGGGAGTATAGATAGCCTTCAAGTGACCTTGGATTGATTTGTAATTTAGATGTGTTACACACACCCCAGTAGTATTTCATGGGAGAGAAAAACACTAGAAAATTATAGCTACTAGGTTGAGAGAGAGGATACCCAGAAAAAGTAAGGTCTAAAATAACAGAGGTTTTTCTCAAGGAAACCCAAGAACCTGCCAGGTCCTCCCTGTGGTGACTCAGCTTTCAGGAATTTGTAGAAACTTCACTTTCTAGGACATGGAAACTAATGCTTGCTTCTGCTATAAAAGCCCACGGTTCTATAAAAACCTGAGCCGGCTTCTCTGGCTTGATTCAGACTGACCAATGAGAACCATACCCAGGGGCTGCAACTTTTTGAGTGGGGATAAAAAGGAGAAAACCAGTTGGGGTGTACCGCCATTTTGAGTTCTTACTTGCTGTCACTCCGTTGGTTGAGATAAAACCCTTCTCCCTCTTTTAAACATGGTATTTGGGTATTGGTTATCTCCACTGGGCCTCATTTTCCTGCAATGGTTATATCCACCTTCTCATAAAATAAGGATTTATTTCTTGAGCCAATTCCTATCTCAGTTGTGGAAGAAGTTCTTTATATTTGTATAAATCTCTTCAGTTCTTTTTTCTCATAATGGTATTGAACCCCTGTCTCACAAAATTTTAAAAGCAGAGCCAAGAATCTATCCTGTATTTTGTTAGGTATAATTTGCTTTCATATATAAGTCACATCCACATTTTGGGCCCAAATTTTCAGGGGAAAAAAAACTTTCTTTTTAATTTTATAATTCAAATTTTTATTAGATTATGTTTAAGTACCTGTTTTTTGTATTATAAAGGAATTTTAGAATTTATTTTTAAACATGTTATGGTGTAAGAAATTTTATGTAAAAATAATTACAAAATACAAGAACAGGTACAAGTTACAAGAAATTTTATAATACTGGTAAAAATGTTATGATACTTGCACATTATAGAAGGTCCAGGGCTCTTCATCACTGTCAATATCAGAAGTATCACCTTCCTCAAATCCTCCATTGCCAGAATCTTCGGAAGAGTTCCTTCCTCACCCTGGTAGAGATTTTGTCCTCCGTTCCATCCATGGCATTGCTGATGCTGCATTTTGTAAACAGTTTTCACAATCACATCCTCCTTAGGAGCCAATGACTAACCTTAGGATGTGTTCTAGATTCTGCCCATAGGTGGTAAATCTTTACCAGGTAAGTGCACTCACAACACCCACTCTTTTCTCCTTAGGGCCTGAAAAGGGCTTATTTACTGACACACCAAGAAGTTGTCCTTGGCCAGTCAGCCTACCAGACGTTACACCAAGGTGGAGTTCAGGTCCACTGCAGTCGCCTTTGCACTTTGTGAAGGATGAGCTTTTGTTGCAAGTTTGTCAAAAGTTCAGCAAAACTGACTACTTTATTCCAGGAATAGAATACTATTCCATATTATTCTGCATACTTTATCATTATTGCTTTCTAAAGTTATACTTTAAACACATAAGCATGAAGAAAAGAAATGACAACATTTATATGGATATGGAATTAGTGCTACCTACGTATAATGTGAATCCTTAATTGTAACACAAAAATTTGGATGAAAAGGTGTACTATACGTGGCTGATATGGTACTCTATCATCTACACATGACAAATATGGTACTCTATCATTATATTAACAGGCTAAGTTATTGAGATCTAATAAAACATATTTTTGCACATAGACATATTAAAATACAGTTATCTTATATGTGTGTACATATATAAAACATATGCATATCCTATGTTTATGTGTGTGTATATATAATTTTGGTGATCTTTGTCTGCTCAAGAAAGATCTCAGAAGAGAGACAAGTACAGGCAGGGTTTGTCCTTTGTCTACATTGCCACAGGGAATCTTATGTTACTTATTTCAAAAATTATGACATTTCTTTTATGTATGTACATGCCTCTTAAAAACAGGTAGGTCTAAAGTGAGATGATGAGGTTAATGTACTTAACCTAAATATTTCCAACAAGTAGGTGACTGACTTCTGAGTGTGCGTGTGTGTACAGTGGGGTGGGTTGCTGGTGAGTTCATCCCAGATTCATTACACAATGGGATGGAAAAATTGTGTAAGAAAAATAAAAATGCAAATGGACTTAAAGTCATAATTATTACAAACACCATATACTTGAGATCTGTTCGCTGCCTGCTATTTTACCATCTTCCCTCAGCTAGTGAAAGAAGACCAGTTGGTCATAAGACAATTCTCATCTGTCTCTGTGCTGGGATGCCGTAACATAAGCAAATTAGAACTGTCATCTGGGATTTAGCAATGAAAATGGCTGTTAGTGAATTTCATTTTGGTGAATAAGGAGAAAATGAACATTGATGTGGTGAGATACAGGCTCATGGGTACGTCAGTAATATTATCGCAAACAGAAGACGACACCAAACAAGTACATCAAACTGATCACAATTAGTAATTTATTCCTTGTGAATTTTAGACTATAATAGTATCAAATACTGTTATAGGATTGTGACATTAAATAAGAAGACATAATCATGGAAAACATGAAGTGCTTTTATTGGAAGAGACATAATCCATGTAACTGAGGTTCAGTGTTGAGAGAAATTCAGTTTAATAAGTCATCAAATTTTAAGTCATAGGATACGACTTTTAGATGAATAGTTACTTTCACATCTTTCAGGAAATCTTTGACCGGGTGCATTCATCCATCATGTATTTTAAGCATGTACACTATTATTCCAAAATAGTGGGGGGTGTTTTGTTGACATATACAAGTTGTAAATGTCTGAAGGAAGTAGTGTGTGAGTCACAATGAAGAAGATGTAACAAATTCAGAAAATAGACTATTTCAGCTCAACTTGAAAGATGAGCAATGATTAGAAAGAGAAAAAGGATATTTCAGGTTTAAAGATTATATGGACAGGGTGGCGCCTGTGGCTCAAAGGAGTAGGGTGCCAGCCCCACATGCTGGAGGTGGTGGGTTCAAACCCAGTCCTGGCCAAAAACTGCAAAAATAAATAAATAAAGATTATATGGGCAAAGGTAAAGAGATTTTCTTGAAAGTTAATGCCATTTTCAGTGTGTTGAAATCAGAGGATGTAATCATGGATAAAACAGCTATAGATGATAAGGGAAACCTAGCTTTGGGCTATATTATAGGGAGCTTTGCATGACATGGAAATAATTTTCAACTTTGTCCTGCAGATAAATGTAAGAATCATGTTCTTTAAATCAATGTAATATGCATTGAATATTCTATAGACTGAAGAACAAAGAAATAATAAATGCAAATAAGAGCAGATACTATTGCAAATATTAAAGGTATCAGAAAACTGTTGAACTACAGAATGAAGCCCTGAATTTCTGCACCAGTATGTTTGATACTTCATAGATCTAAAAGCAACCCTACAGAGTAAGCTTAAATACTCCAGGGGTCAGCAAATGGTTATCTGTTAGAGGTCAGAGAATATATATGTCAGGCTTTGATAGCCATAATATCTCTTTTCTTATTATTATGTTATTGAAATGCATACCAGTCAAAATCGGTATGTAAATAAACCTATGCAATTTGTTTTAATAAAATTTTATTTTCAAAAACAGCTAGTAGGTCATATTTTCCCTATAGGTCATAATCTTGTTATTCCTAATTTAGTCCAATGAGAAAATGCTCTGGCATTTTTTTCTGTCCAGTGTTACAGAAAGGCCAGCACAGTATAGCAGCAATATGTAGACTTTACATGGGCCAGGTGCGGTGGCTCAGGCCTGTAATCCTAGCACTCTGGGAGGCCAAGGTAGGGGGATTGCTTGACCTCAGGAGTTCAAGAACTGGCCTGAGCCACAGCAAGATTCTGTCTCTAAAAATAGCCAGGCATTGTGGTGGGTGCCTGTAGTCTCAGCTACTGGAAAAGCTAAGGCAAGAGAATCTCCCAAGTGGAAGAAAATAGGGTTGCTGTGAGCTGTGACGCTATGGCACTCTACCAAGGGCAAAAAAGTGAGACTCTGTCTCAAAAATAAATGTAGATTTTAGGAAATCTCCAATACCACCCCCATTTCTTACAGTATTGAAAGTTTAGGGGATCCCCAGACCACCCACAGGTTCAACGATTTACCCTAAGGACTCACAGATCACTAAGCTGTTACTCACACTTTTGGTTTTTAATAGCAAAAGAGCACAGATCGTAATTAGTTAAGGGGAGAGGCACATGTGACAGAGTCCAGGAGAGTCCCAGAGGGGAAGCTTCCAGTTGTCCTTGTCCAGGGGAGTCACAAGCAGCATTAACTTCCCCAAGTCCCGATGTGTGAGAAGATGCACAGAGTACGGTCTGTCCAGTTGGGAAACTCGCCTGAGCCCTGACGTCTCCAGTCTTTAACTGGACTTCAGTTATACAGACACGGGACTAATCATATATAGCTGACCTCATTTTCCAAGCCCTGGAGAAGGGGACTAATAAAACAAGACCCAAAGCATTCACCATAAATCACGTCACTGGCATATACCATAGGCAGAGCCGAGACCCTCAAGCAAACAGTGCTATTTGTCAAGTTGGATATTTTAAGAACTTAGAGCTCACCTTGAGGAGCTAAGAGCAAAGGGCAGACCTCTCTTTGGGAAAGGTTATTTCTTTACTGCATTGGTTTGTTTTTGTTTCTTGAGGATGCCACAGCAAAGTGTCACGCACTCAGTGGCACGAGACAACAGAATTTATCATCTCACAGTCTGCGGGCCAGAAGTCTGGAATCAAAATGCTGCCTGGACCGCGGTCCCTCTGAGGTGTCACAAAGCCACCTGTTCTGTGCTTCCTTTCTGGATTATGCAGCTTCAGGTACCCTGTGGTTTGTAGATGGCTGTGTCCTTGTGTCCCCTGACATCGTTCTCCTTGTTACCTCTCTTTGTCCACATTTTCCCTTTCAATGAGGACATCAGACATATTAGACTGGAACCACCCTCATGACCTCACTAACTTGATGAGCTCTGTAAAATCTATTTTCAAATAAGTTCACATTCGGAGGGGCGGGGGATCGGGATTTCAGCCTATTTTTTCTCAGGGGACACAATTCAATCCACAACAACCTCATTGGGTTGTTGTGATGATTATGTGAATCAATATGTTTAAAATGCAAAGAACAGTACATAACAGAAAACAAATAATAACTCAGTTTTGAAATTGGAACAAAGCCAAGAGTAGCTCAGTCCCGGATGCAGGAGTTTGCCGGGAATGGAGCTTAGCACAGACCACGTTAACAATCTTCGCTATAGATGCAGGTATGGCTGAGCGGAAGGTCACGGGCTGATAAGTAAATTAGTATAAGTGTTTCGACCTTTGAACATGGCACAAATACCTCTAGATCTATAAAGGATAATGAGGATAAGGAGAGTCTGTCACAAATGGTGTTGACTCAAAAGGCCCCAGGTTGTGTTTCTCCGGCACTTACGCACTTTGTTGCAAGGCTCTGTTTGCTCACACCTGACGGGCCCACTGTCTTCATAAACAGCAGCGCCGGTCTGGTGGTAAAAAAGCCACATACTCGCTGCTTGGTAGTCACTCAGTGCCTGGTACTTGGTAATCACGGGTTTTTGTTTGTTTGCTTTGTTTTTAATGATTGGTTAAATAAAACTGTGAACTAGCAGACAATCATTGCTTTCTCTCTCTCATTACCCTCAGATTTAGACGTGTTATTGCTGTAGGAAAAGACGCTGAGGGAAATGAAAGGTAAACAAACCCTGGTCAACACATGGGATGGACAGATCATTTGCAGAAAAAGGCAGAGAGATACAGAAAGGAAGAATCTTGTCATCGAGGTCAACTTCTTTACTTTTTTCTATGGAAACTGAAATTTAGAAGAGAGGACTTAAGAGATCTGCTCCTGTTTATGCAAATCGTTTGAGGTGCCCAGGTCCCCTTTTCAGTTTCAAATAAAGGAATTTTATAGATGAGGAAAATGCCTGTGCACATAGGGCATTTTTGCTTTCTGCTGTCCACGTACTACTTAATTTTGGCCACATCTTTGGCTTATGTGGATTACATTTATCATTTTAATTTATCCCACTGGAGTAGGATTTCTTGTTGACAATTATCTTTGGGCATATAAGTTTAAAATCAAGATTTCCACAGCAAGTTTGTCAGTGTTTACTAAGTTCCAATTCACAGTTGGTCATGTTGGTGTAGACAGATTGAACAAGAAAATTATGAGATATATATAATAAGTGCCCAAGTCCCCAAAGATCATGTGATCTCAGACCTGTTCCATCCTCATGAAATACATATTCAGCAGATTTATGTCACCCTCAGTAGAGTGTCCTGGCATCACAGCTCACAGCAACCTCAAACTCTTGGGCTCAAGTGATTCTCTTGCCTCAGCCTCTCAAGTAGCTGGGACTACAAGTGCCTGCCACAATGCCCAGCTATTTTTTGTTGCAGTTGTCATTGTTGTTTAGCAGGCCTGGGCCACGTTCAACTCTGCCACCTTCGGCTGGCTCCCTACTCACTGAGCTACGGGCGCCACCTATATAGCAGATTTTTTTTAAACCTACATTTGAGAGCTCATAAGTCCTGGTACCTCTTTCTCTGTCTGCACTTAGAGTGGTCCTTTAGACTTTTGGGAAAAGTAAATAAATTTTCCATAAACAACAAACAACAAACATGAGGTATGAGCTGATCACAAAAAAAATTAGATAAAAAGAACATAAGAGCTAGTTTTGCAGACTCTATTTGATGTAGGTAATCAATCTATGCTCACCCTATTTTCTCACCTAAATATGGAATAGACTAATTACATGTTGTTCTAACAAGGATCTTTGATGTCAAACTGGGGTGTGTATATACTCGTGAATATTCTGTGATATGAGTAGGAATGAACAAATTATTTAAAAAAAATTTTCAGATATTCAACTTATACCTCTGAGAAAGAGCATGGCCCTGTGGCTCTCCTTCAGAGTTTCTCTGTACAGTCATCACCCCTCCCCTCCCACTTGATGAAACTGAGACAAACCTTCCATCCTGAATCCATTATGGAGCTAGTGCTAACTTTACAGAGCTATTGCAGAATTTTGTGGACAGCAAAAGAAAAGCACAATTTGTGAGTGGCTTGCATTTGACTGAGGGTCTTATAAGAACAGAAGAATACAGGTTACATGCAAATAGGGAAAAATGCCTTATTTCACTCCAAAAACACACTCTTAGGAAATTTCTCTTCTGATCTCTCCAGTATGCACCATAGAATTTCAACCAGGAGAAGTGACATGATTGCCAAGGTGTCCTGCAATATTTACAAATAAAAAAATGAAGTGGGGCTTTTTTTTAATATATAAAATTTAGTTTGGTTTGGCCAATGGATCTTAAGAACTTGTTTTCCTAGTTAGGTGACAGTGGTCATGGCCTGCGGAAAGAAATGGCTAAGTCTGCAGTTACATTTTTGATGAAATATTGTATGATCATAGCACATAAGATCCTTTTTGCAAATATTGAAAATTATAAAATATTTAGTTTTCAACTTAATAATGAATGTTATGGTTACACTTTTACCCATTTTTTTAAAGAAGTACAGAAACAAAAGTGTTTGAAAGCTACAACCTCCAATTTCTTCCCATGTCAAGATACTGTTATTGCCTTAGGCAGAGAGGAAGTGGTTAAGAACATCTTTATATCTTTTTCATTGAAAGCAGAAGACAGAACTTTAGCAAACATTTTAAACCTCAGAGCTGTGCTTCATCTCTCTCACTGTATGTGATCTTTTCAAGCTTAGGAACTGGAGCGAAATGTTCATCTCCTGGGTATCTTTATATTTTATATATTTATATTTTATATACTTTTTACATGTATCCTTCACCAAAGATTAAAACTAGCTTTCAGGGTGAGCACCTCAGAGAACATAGGCAGAAAAGTTGTGGTTCGGAAGGCAGAACTAGCCACCCATGATTTATAATGAAGAATTATCAAGGAGAATCTTCCTTTGGGGGCAGGGGGAATGGTGCAAAAGTTTTGGGAAAGACATTCAAGCCAATCCCACCACAAAGTCACCCAATCTAAATGACAATGTTCACTCTGTTATGTGGCCATGGAGTAATAGCCATTACGTAGAATTTCTATTTGAACGTTTTTGAACTCTGCCATGTAGACTATGTTAATAGCAAAGCTTAGCTACCAACGTGAGTTCATCTAACGTTTATGAGAGACGTAATGTAAACACCTTCCAAGAACGACACACAGATGTGCAATTGCAGGGGAATTTACCACATTCTCCATGGGAAAACAGATTAAATAGAGGGGAATGTGCATACGACTTTCAATGGTGAAAATATTAACTGAAAAATAAAGTTATCAAAAAACCAAATTCCCAAGAAGGTAGAGATGATTACAGCTTCCCAGAGCTGCGAAGGTAATGCAATAAATTTCATCTTGTTACTTAGGTGCTGAGAGTAAAGTCTTTCTAGAAGAGCAGAAAATATTTCCTTCCCTTTGTAAACGTTACTTTTATATATTTGAAGCAGTTTGGGGGAGAACAATGAAGTGTGGAATGTAGTGGAAGATGCCAGATTTTTATTAACCACAGATTTATCTGCATCGGCCACCATCATAGATATACAAGGAAAATTAGTGCATTAGAAAATGTTGCAGAAAAGTATGTGTGTTTACCAGATAGCCACGAGGGGGTTTAATTCTAGACATGGCACTGGCTCTGTCATTACTAACACTGTTGGTAATATAATGCCCTAATTTAATTTTGACTTTTCTAGTTAGATGGATGATTTAACCGATTCGGTTTTTCTTCTCATTACTCCAAAAGACAACCTTCTGCTTGCGGTGATCAATGTGACTACATTTTCTTAAATCCACATTTTCATGTAGCAGTCACTGCTAAGACATGTCTGTACCAGTTTGATCATTCCAGGACAATAGACAATATTTCAGGGCCTAAGTAAAACAGATTTAATTGCTAAACAAGATTTCAAGGAACTGAACTTCATTTTAATCACAAACAAGCTGCAAGGCAATTTTCAATTACAGCAAAGCTTTTTATTTTTCTCCAGCTGTGTGTCCCTGCTGATTCCTGAAATTACATGTAAGCTGTCCCAGATTTTGAAGTGGTATACCTACTGAGGGTTTTTTTCGTCAGCTGATGAAGTATTTGTGATTAGAGCTTAAATTGGCATTTATAAAATGCATACCCTACCCTGTATATTCAGAACGCGATGATGGAGCATGAACAATGTCTGCGCTATCCCCTGGTGACAGGAGTTTTCCTAATTAGGCTGCTGGTGTTGCAAGTACTCACCTCTTCCGCTACAACATCAAAAGATAATGTGGAAACAAAGCCCCAGAAAAGTAATCCATTGGGTATTAGGCAATCAGGTCAATAATGCATTGTAGCTTCAAAGTTTTACAAAGTTCCAGCATTTTAGAGAAATTTGCCATGTGAGCCTCAAAATAATCATTTTGCTATGAAGTAGAAGTTGGAAGAGAATTGAGAAAGATGAACTGTAAATTTGGCTCTTAAGAGACATTAAAGGTCCCAAAAATAATAGGACAAGGGAACAGGGCCAAGGGAACTCAGGAAAGAAATCAACTTGCAGTTGTATCTTTTCTAACTTAATTGCCATTTCTCCTTCGGTTATTTGCCTCTTTGTTTACTCAGTGACAACGCACTAAATATGTCATTGGCTGTTGTTACATGAAAAGTTTTTACTATTTTTGTTAATTGCTTTGCTATACAAATATATTTACAGAGGTAGTGGGCAATGTCAATGGAAGGTAAAAAGATCAACAATACTCAAGACAAGACAAAGAATAGAACAGGCCTTACATAGAAACAGAAGAATTATATTAGCTCAGTCTAAGTGAAACTTGTGTAAATTGTTGTGCAGGTATGAGATATGGAGCAGCTTAAATGAGAATTGAGGGGATAACATACTGCAGAAAAGAAAGAAAAAGAAACAGCTCGGCACCTGTGGCTCAATCGGCTAAGGCACCAGCCACGTACACCTAAGGTGGCGGGTTCGAATCCCCAGCCTGGCCCACCAAACAACAATGATGGCTGCAACCAAAAAATGGCCGGGTGTTGTGGCGGGCACCTGTGGTCCCAGCTACTTGGGAGGCGGAGGCAGAAGACTCGCTTGAGCCCAGGAGGTGGAGGTTGCTGTGAGCTGTGATGCCATGGCACTCTACCCAGAGGGATAGCTTGAGGATCCGTCTCAAAAAAAAAAAAAAAAAAAAGAAACTAGAAATAGAATTCCAGGATTTTAAGGAACACATCTTGGGCTCATTGTAGAGTTAGAATAACAGGCTGGTATATGAAAGTCATCGGGAAAGTTCAATAACAGTACATTATTAAAAAATGCTTTGAGAAAAGTCATTGAGATGTAGTAACTGGATACTACAGAAGTTAGAACATGAGATAACTGGAAGGCCCCGGGGGGTCCTGTGAGAACGCAGGATAAGGGATGAAAACAGGAATGGGTGTAAAGAAATAGTGAACTGGAAAGATGTGTCAGTGCGTTGGAAAAACAGTGCAAATTAAATTAAAAATCAGGTCTGGCATTGCCTTGAATTTAAAAATCCATAAGTTGTAATTATTTTCCTTGTAATAAACTTTCTTGACCAAAGATAAAGAATTAAAGAACAAATGAAAATACACAAGCATTTGCGTGACACATATGATCTTTCACAAATCATGATTTTGAAGATGTAAAAACCAGAATGAATTTTTTTCTATAACCTGTTTTTTCCCCTCTGTAGAGTTTCCCTACTCATTAACATACAGCAGCATTAACAAACACTCCTCAGAACACTGACATCAAGACTGCACGCAGATTCACATGTGTTTAAGAGTTTCTTAACATTGAAGCCAACTTAACTAATTTTGCAGAAATGCTCAAAATGCTGGTGAATTTTAGTTCATACCCAAAAGTATGCTCTCAAAATGACTTTCAATTTCTTGCATGATAACTTGTAGAACTCTGTTCTAACTTCCATGAAGCTCTCCATCCTATTTGTATCTACTCATGAATTTCTGACATATGATTTCATATCTTACGATCTACTGAATATCTATTTCTTACACATGACTTCTAATTTCATTCGATATTCTCATTGTGGTGAAATTGTATAAGCGTTATACGTTTAAAAATGAATACATGGATGTCAAACGGAATCTACCTGTGTGTGTCTGTGTGTGGATTTAGACATGCAGCTGGATCTCACGTGTGCGTGGGTGTGTGTGCTGAAAATCAAAGTGGGATCACACAAGAAAGAGCGCCTCTGAAGAAAGTGAAGGAACCACTGATCATTTGGCACACAGTCAAATGCTGCCATTTTACCAGAATGTTTATAAGCAAATGCCTTTTTTTGCTCATCATATTCCTGTTTATTTTGCCACTGTTTTTTATGAGTAATTTCAGTTCCTTCAGATTAATTTAACTGGCATATTCAAATTGAATGTAAACTCTGATAATTGCCAAATGGGATTTTGTAGGTGGGATGCAGATGCTCCCTCCTATAATTCTAGCACTTTGGGAGGCCCGAAGAACTGCTTGAAGCCGGAGGTTCAAGAACAGCCTGAGCATGAGCAAACAAGGCCTTGTCTCATAGATTAAATAAGCAGATAAACAAATAAATAAATAAATAAAATTTAAAAACTGTGACCTGTAAAGTAATACTTATGAATATTTTATTTTAAAAGCGGTGCCCTTTGACATTACGTCATGGGTCTCATTTCCTTATTTCCTGCTAAATATTACTGAGTACTTTGTGCAAATCCCCATTCATTCAGACAGAAAAACTAGTGAAAAATAATTTCTGGGATAAATCTTTTGCAGTTGGAGTATTGGGATGACTCAAAACGTTGCCTTTCTTCATTAGTTTCTATGTTTTGCAAAGCTACCAATCAGGTATTTTAGGTTTGTAGAGTATATAGGAATGTCAATCTTTATGTCTCTATGTGTATGTGTGAAATTAAACTCAGAATAAATACTTATCTGGAATATCAATTTATTATATGCTAGACGTTCATATTTCGCTGATAGGCTTATTTTGTCAGTGAATATTTTATTAATGCATAATGCATCTTAATAAGTAATTCTTTTTATAACTGCCAGTATAGCACTTATTTTTGGCATTGAACAACCTTCTTACTAGAGACAGGGTGAGGAATGAATAACCTAAATTGTAAATTAACTTCTGTTAGGTCATGGTCGTTCATAAAGTACTCAATAAATGTTAGATTTTGAGTGTTTAACATTTATTATTCTTACCGAAAAAAATTAAACAGTAAAATAAATAATCTATCAGAATGAAGATACTAGTAAAATGAGGTTTATGTTTTTCAATAGGCAAACACGAATAAGGAAGTTTCTTTTTTTCCAAATTTATCTGTATTGGTCAGTTTTCATGCAAGAAAATTTAACTCTGGTTAGCTTAAGAAAAGAATGAACATTGGTTGAGTACTGGCAGTTTACAAATGTACACAGTCGCTTCAGGCTTAACAACAGGCAGGGAAAGTTGACTGCAGTGAACAAAAGCTGAAGCCCTTGCTGTCGCACGGTTACTGCTAACTGCTACAAACAGATCATTCTACGAGGACCAGCAGATTTCTCTGTTATCCCTGGGTACTTAAACCACTTCCTCAAGACTTACATCACAAGAGCATCTGATGATTCAAGCCTGGGGTATATGTTTGTTACCACCCTGAACATAAAGGAGAATTACCTACCATATTCTACATGAAAAACTTGGTCCAAGAAGAGCACTCCACCTGAAAAAGGCAAACTTAGGCCGTGTCCTGGAATGCCGCATCGTGGGACACTGGTGAGTGCAATGACGCTGATATATTCTGTCAATTCCGTAGGCCAGTGTTCTTGTAAAGTTAGATCTATATCATTGCAGATTTGCTCAATTTTGTATATTATGGTAATTAATCTTATTTTAAAAGAATGTTCAGAGGCTGGTGCACTTCATGAAGATAAATTAGACAGACGGTATTTGTCTAATAATGAATTGCTATTTTGCCCTTGATAGTGTATCAGCGGGCATATTTTCAAGTACTTATAGAAATGTAAACTTTAATTTTAAAAGCAGTACATCATCCATAGGCACATAAAACACCACACCATCTCACCATCGTGACTGCTCAATGTGGGGGATTCCTCTCCAACACATTAGTAAATCAATTAAATCCCACCTTAAGAAAAGAAATTACAATGTTCAACTTTACAGCAACACTGTTGAAGATAATTCGATATGGCTGAGTATAGAAAAATGAGAAATATTAGAGATTTAAGAAAAAATACTTCTATCTTATTTTATCTTACATTCTCTCACCTCCTCTCTGTGATTATTTCTAAAATGCATGATATTCACTTCATACAGAAGTCAACAATGGTCATTATCAAATAAGTGTATCCTGATGTTCCGATACAAACGTTTGTGTATGTGTGTAAAGTGTGGACATACATAGTACAGAGACAGAAATGGCGGCTTAGTGTCCAACCAGCCATGGTATGTCTACATATTGGTTTTGAATATTATTATCAACAACTTTTTTATTAAAATAGATTTTATGTGAGCACTATATAAGGAATGGCCCTCAGAGCTTTTGGTTACACCCAGACCTCCTGATGGTTCCGCACCCAGGTACAGTGCCTTGTAAGTGGGTTGTCACGCAGAAGAATTTCAGCAGACCACAGATTGCTGACTGACGGGAAGTTACCTTATAAATAAAGGAAGCCAAAGGCTCGATGAGGAAGACTGACGGAAAATCTCTGTTAACCTATCCAATCAAATTTCTCTTTTTTGGTAGTATTTTTTTTTTCTTAATGAGTGATAAAGGTCATTTTCACAGGTAGTTACATGGAGTAACACCCAGGTGATACACAGAAAAAACATAAAGTGTTTCCAGCCGAAATCGGTAGTAACTTGAACTGTAAAGGTGAGGGAAGAAGACAGTAAACATCACAGTAACCCAAGTTGCACGAGTTGGACTTCTGAGTTATTTTGGTGCCTTTAGATTTAATATAGTATCATAAATATTATTGATGTGATCTTGATGCTTTATTTGTTGAGGAGTTTTCTTACATTTCCTTTCTTCTGCATAATTTTATAATTAAAAGCACACAGTAGTAGAGGTAAACACATCCTTGGTGCTTTATATCAGAGTCACATCAACACAGTATACACATAGTTACTTAAAAATACATATACATGGGGGGTGTTGTGGCTCAAAGGAGTAGGGCACCGGCCCCCTATACCCGAGGTGGCAGGTTCAAACTGGACCCAGCCAAAAACTGCAAAAAATAAAAATAAAAATACATATACATGCATATGCAAAATTTTATTAAACAATTTACAATCTAAAATGATTACAGAGCATGTATCTTATGTTTATCATTCTTTTTGTTTTGGGAAAGATCTTGGGAAAGCCTCTTGTGGGTTTTTTTTAAATTAAAAAATCTGAATGTAATAGCTTATTAAGAAGACAACGAATTTTAAACTCAGCTGGATTTTATTCTACTACAATTATAAATCAAATCAGGAAGGCTTTTGCCAATGTATAAGAAAAAAGTCATCTTTCAGAAAAAGATCATTAATAATCCTCTAAAGTAGCAAAATTAGAATCAAAGATTAGCCCATATCACAAAATCCCAAAGCCACAGTTGCTGGTGCGGATGTGGAGAAAAGGGAACACTTTTACATTGCTGGTGGGATTGCAAATTAATACGTTCTTTTTGGAAAGACATCTGGAGAACACTTAGAGATCTAAAAATAGACCTGCCATTTGATCCTACAATTCCATTAATAGGTATATACCCAGAAGGAAAAAAAATCACATTACAATGAAGATGTTTGTATCAGAATGTTTATTGCAGCCCAATTCATAATTGCCAGATCATGGAAGAAGCCCAAGTGTCCATCGATCCACGAATGGATCAATACACTGTGGTATATGTACACCATGGAATACTATGCAGCCCTAAAGAAAAACGGAGACTTTACCTCCTTCATGTTTACATGGATGGAACTGGAAAATGTGCTTCTCAGCAAAGTATCTCAGGAATGGAAGAAAAAGTATCCAATGTACATAGCCCTTTTATGAAACTAATCTATAGCTCTCAAACAAAAGATACAACTTAAGTCTAGCCCAAAAATATAGGGAGGGGGTGGGGAAGGGGAGGGGAGATGGGCGGATGGGTGGTGGGAGGGTGATGGGAAAGATCACCTATATATCTGTCTAACAAGGGTGCATGTGAACTTTTCTAGAACTAGAATGTGAATGTTTTGATACAATGATTAAGCAAATGACATGAAATTTATGTTGACCAGCTTGATGAAAGTGTCTCAAATTGTATATGAAAACAACACAATGTACCCCATGTTTGCATTAATGTATACAGATATCAATTAATTAAAAAAATTTCAAAGGAGACTTCATATCCAGCACCTGTCAATGAGTTCAGATTGAGCAATGTGGCCACTGGTCTATACTGCACACCTGACAGGCTGCAAGGGAATGGACCTCTGAATCCCCTTTAGTTCCCACAAGGGGTGCATGAGGGATGTTGGCAAGCTCCTGAGCCCATTCTGTTTCCCCACTGTCTTTTTCTGGTTTAGAGCTAAAGGCAGTCAGAGTCAGTAGTCAGAACTCCTGAGATCTCTGGTAATGTATCGACTTCATGACTCTGTACAAACCTCTGGAAAAATACTCTCAGGGAGCACTCCTATGCTCTGTTACTGTAGACCCATGTCTCCTGGGTCCCACCTCTCTTGTCATCTACATTTATAGAAAAGAAATACGGTCTCTTATACACTCTTGGAGAGAAACCTGGTTGATTCTTTGAGGTGTGTTCTTGTGGTTCACATGCTTTGTTTAGTAATGACAGTGTGTCAGTAAGGAGCTGCTTTGTGTGCTTGGCTAAGTTTTTGCTAACTTTTTCTGGTACTTCCAAATAGCTCTACATACATTTTAAAGGGTCTTTTTCATTGCCTCTTTCTCCCAAGATTGATCTCAATTGGGCTTTTCTGCAAATTTGCAAAAGAGGAGACTGAACTGTCTTGTTGATAGATAAATGAGAGACTGAATTCCTCAACTCCAAAGAAAAAGGGCATTTTACACATCCCATCTGAAAGGTATTCCTGGATTACCAGAAGCCTGAGTGGCAGTTGCTTGGAGCAATTTCCCAAAAGTAAGAGTGCCCCTATGAAGAACCTCCCAAAATTAATTAATAGAAGGCTCATCTAGGAAACAAACATAAGAGATGATCACTCACTCTGCCTTTTGAATCCTCTCAGAGGTTCTAGACTCTTGGAGAGAGAAAATGAGACACATTAGAGGGAGAAACTGGCCCAGTGGTAAAACACTGAAAAGCCTCACCCACAAACAGCACACTCTGATATACTACACTAAATCCAAAGTTCAGCCCCTTCTTCAAAAAGATGGAAGATGGAAAAAATCATTTAAAATGTAGGAGAGATAAATAGAATGACCCTTGGCGCCCTACTTGGTTTGTTTGTGTAAATGGAAATGCACAAAGGCATGCCAGCATGCCTAGAAAGGACTCCTGCTGATTGTGGCTAATTCTTGTACTCAAGTTTGTACTGAAGGAAAAATTACATCAAAGTTACATTAGCTCTGACTTTACTGAGTTAGGTCATTATTGCTTTGTTGGCTTTCTTAGAGGAAAAAAGAGGGTGGAAGCAATTAGTTCCTAATTGCTAGAACTAATTCCTATTAGTTCTCTACCAGGCTTAGGGGCTTCCTTACCCCATCCTTGAGCAAAAAAAAAGCCCTGTTTAGGATGGGAGTAATGAGCTCCTCAGCAATTGTATATGAATATAGAGATGTGTTCTAGGAAAGGAAAGATTAAACAGAAAGAAATGGGTTTGTGTGGAGAAGACATATATAAACGATTTGTTAACTTTTCAGATTCTATCTCCTGGCCATTCTAAATTTTCAATTCAATTTGAAACATTATATATGATGAAGGGCAAATACAAGCTCAGCTTAAATGAGTACAGAGTCCAACTATATAAATTAATTGGCAGTTTTATAGTCAAAATCACTGATAATATCCTTCCAGGGACTCAATTCCTGAGTGCAAAAAGAATGGGAAGTGACATTCATCCAACTCTGGGTCTGGGAAAATGAACCCCCCATACCTGATTATTACTTGACTCAAGAATCAGACTTTGCCACTGGCTGTCTGGTAATAAATGGCTGGTAATACATACTGGTAATTATGGCTAAATCCAGACAAGTTCATAAGGTGGGGAGATCACACTCATCAGAACACTTCTCCAGGCAACAGAGGGTGATACCTCTTGGTTGCTAGGAAGGTTTCCTCAGTCAACCAGGAGGCACCTTGATCAATCCAGGACAAAGAGGGACTATAAAGGTGTTGGATGTCCGTTCTTTTGCCAAAATAGGTAACCACCTTCTTGCAAAGAGTTCGCCACACTGGTCTGCATCCTGAAACACTGAGACTTGATCCACACTCAGATGTTAAAGAAGAAACATATGATTTTCTTTTGCATCAAAGCCTGGCCCCACTACCAACTCCTCCATGGTAAACAATGACCACTATAACACTATTTTACAGATAGCTCTCTTTTGCATAGAAGAGAAAAAATGGTATGAAGTTCCCTATATGCAGGCTTTCTTTGGTCTCAGTGAGAACTCAACTGTGCAGAACATGTCAAAGCATCCCATCTCTCTTGGCCATTGTAACTTCATGGATCAGCCAGGAATTCCTAACAGAGGTCCTGCCACCTTACCCAGGAACACCAATGGCACATCTTAGACTTTCCTGAGTGCCTCTAGAAGAACCCAAGAAATAGCCTGCTCCAAATGTTTCCCCTTGCTATATTGGGACCCTAGGAAGCAACTGTATCCTTCCTCGTGTTCTCTGGTGGAACCTGTGCGTGGTGAAATGGGAACTACTTGAGTATTTGCCTCATTTTCTTTGGCTTATTTAAAAAAGATCAAGATTAATTCAGGAAAGTTTCCTGATGATTTTTATGAGAACATAGATATTCTCCAAAGACCAGGATAGATTTTTAACCTATCTTGGAGAGATGTAAAGCTATTACTAGACAAAACCTTAAATTTAATTGAGAAAGATGAAAACTTAAATGAAGCTAGAAAGTGGGGTGATTTGTGCTTCATAGCCAATACCAATAGCAATATGTCTTCCAGAGGACTTCCAGGACTTAAGTAATTCCTCATATCCTACGGAAACTATCATTCATTATGTAGATGACCTTTTGGGTGCTCCAGGCATAGAGGAATGTCATAAGGTTGCCTAAGCCCTGCTAATTTTTTTGGCGGATTGTGGACATAAAGTCTCCAAGGCTGAGACCAAACTCTATATACCTGAAGTGCACTACTTCAATTTCCAATTTCCACAGGGACTGTTTATCCTTTAAATGATTGCTGGATTTGTTATTTCCACCTGGCACAAATAATTCTTTGTTTTTAACTATTCTTTTTCCTTCAAATTCTACTAAAATTTATTTACATTTACCCGGTGTTAATCATTCTTCTCTTCTTAGTCTTTGTCCCCTACCTTATAAATATGCTAACCAAATTAATATCTTCCAGAATTGATGCCATCAGGCTATACATGGTGATGACAGTTCTGGTCCAGAACCATATTTTATCATGAACCTCTGAATTGGCTCCTCCATGGGACCCCTACATGTCCCCGTTTTTATCTTTTCCTCATCCAGCAGGAAGCAGCCCATATTGATCATGGCCCCTTTCCTCTATGGCAGTTAGGCCTTTCATTCAGAGATTTGAAACAGGTCTCCTTCACTTAGGGCTGGACATGAACTGCATTATAAGTTTGATCAATGTTCCATCTAAGCCACCACTCCTTGCAGAAAGAGCAGAAGTTCCCAAATAATACCACATTCCTATACAATGGCAGTTTTAAAATTAACTTCTGCCCACAGGCCTCTGGCACCAATGGCTGTGACATATTTTATCCATGCATTCCATTTCTCCAAACACCCTCTGCTTGCAGGTAGGGAGAAACCATATGAAAAACCCCCAAATAGAGAGCCAAAATTGGGAACTCCTTAGGACCCCCTCTGCTGTGTCAGAGACTTTTTCATGTCCTCTTATCTGTAATAAAATCTATCCTTTTGTATACTCATGGTTCATGAATTCATTCTTTCATTTATAGAGATCAAGAAACTGGCAGAGAAATTCTGGCAACAACTTTACATTTCTTTCAGTGTTCCACATCCTTAATATTTATCTCCATAGTCTCCAGATATTTGTCTATATAAATTGGAAAAAAATCATTCAATTTCTTTGGAGTATAGTTCACTTCCTCATGGGAATACTTTGTAGCTCACTTTTTGGTGACTGTTGGGATTGTATCTAATTATAGATTTTTTAAAAAGAAAAACGTCATTAGAGGTGGGTCCTACAAAAAATCCGAAGTGCCTTCCTTGCAAGACACCTATCTCAGAAACAGCCATTAAAATGTCTTCAGGTAAAGCTGAGTTCTCCTCAGAAAGAGAGTAGAATAGCTGCTTCTACAGGTAAAAAAGATTCATCAACATTTAGTGTTTCAATGTCCCCAGCTTCATCAGAATCTAACTATATTTGCCAAACAGAATTTAAGAATCTCAGTTCATCCCAACTCATGTCCTTTCTTTAAGAGAGATACTTTACAAGGTTGAGAATTAAAATCGCATTGTAATTTATTCACATACCGGATGATTCCGTGGGTTTTGTTTCCACAATCCCAGACTTGTGGCTATAGGAGATAATATTTTCTTTCAGGGTAAACATAAAAACTATCAGGTAATTGATGATGAGCCTTAGCTGGGAATTAGAAGCCTTGACCTTCTGCCACCCCACCGCATTTTACAGCAGTGTGGAGCTACCAGACAATCACATTATCCTCATTAGTAATATAACACTGTTCTAAAGTATCAAGTGAATGGCTACCCAAAACTTTGTTTCTTATGAACATTTGGTTAGGACTACCAAAAGGTTCTATTTTGCATGTCTCTGTTTCCAGGTTGTGCCATTGACTAGCAGTGTCCTCTATAACATTAAAATAGGATGACTATACCTTGAAATCTAATCAGAGTAGAGAGCAATTTCCAGAACCCCCAGAACTAATTTATAAAACTCATCCTTAATAATATATTCCTCTATAATTTTCTCAATGCCAATATCCACAACAGTCATGATTCTCCAGAGAAACAGAACCAGTGGAGACAGATGATGGATACATAGATAATTGATGTTGTAAAGATAAAGATATACACCTTAAGTATATTGGAAAATAGAGATGCCAATGGATTCTATCTATCTATCTATCTATCTATCTATCTATCTATCTATCTACCTACATACCTGCCTATCTGCAGAAAGATATTTAAGAAATAATCTCATACAATTGTTGGGGATGAAAAGTCTGAAATTGGTAAGGTAATTGAGCAAGATGGAAACTCACGTATTGCTTTCTATTCACACTGACTGTGATTATCCAGTTTTACTTTCAGTTTCCTCACAATTTTAGTTCCTATTTGTGCCATGCCTCAGTTGAACTTTCTAGTTCTGGTGCATAGTTGAATTAGGCCAACGAGGTTCCGGGAACCAAGACCCCTTACCTTCAACAAGCACTAGCACACATAAGTAGTTCTTTGCATACCTAAATACTTCAGTGGGGGTTTCCTAGAAAAACAAAATTAAAACATTCTCTTATAGCCAGAGTACTGTTATCAAAATCCACACATTTAATATCAATAGAATACTATTATCTAACCCAAAGTCTATAAGTACATTTCTACAATTGTCAAAACAATGTCAATTAAAGCTATAAAATTATCCTATCCATGACCCAATACAAGAGCATGCGTTATACTTAATCCTCATGTCAATTCAATATCTTTTAGTTTGAGTCATTTATTCATCTTGTTTACATATTTTTTGATCTTTTTAAAGTACACAGACTTCTTATTTGAGACATATTACTAAATAGCAGATATTTCCTCATGATTAGTTTATACATTTTAATTAGAATAACAGAAAAGTGGCATAGCCTTTTCAAGGTGTCTTAAGATAAAATAAATCATACTAATTTCTTCCAATATTGATTATTTTAACTTTGATTGCTTAGATAAGGTTCTGTCCTCCATAATTTCTTACTATAAAGATACCATTCAAAGTCTTTTCCTTTTTGTGACAATGGGGGCACGTTTGCTGTATATAGTGAACATATCTTGCTCTGAAAGCCTATATCTCACTCTTACTCTGTAATCCTATTGTTCCTTTTCTCAATAAACTTTGCTTCATGTTTGCCTTACTTTGGGGTGCTGGTCATTTTTTGATAAAAAAAATCTCCAGGATTAAGATTCAGGCAGCTGCCTGTAAACTGGTCATTTTAAGAGACAGACAACTAACTGCCCTGAAACCTAGCACCATCAATCCTTCCTTATTTACCAGTTGACATTCTACTATAAGAAATAGCTTTTTCTTCTTCCCCATTTGCTTATCACTGTGGATATATTGATTCTTATTTTATTCAATAAAGTATAAAATGTTTCAATTAGTATTTATTTTGATGTTTAAATGCTGTCTCAATTAGCCTATTGTAGGATCTTTCAAGCCAACTCTTTGTCTTTTTGACATGTCTCTATGATTTTAGGAGAGCTTGCTTACGCTCTAAGATTAAAAGATAATATTTCATGTTTTAAGACTTTTTTTTAATCTGAGAGGTACATTGTAGAAGAATGTCATTCAAGCTCAGTGGCAAGAGGATCTATAAATAGAACTCACATTCTCCTCAGAAAAAAAATTTAAAAGCAATAAGCAATTTAACACAAGAAAACTGAGGCCTCCGCATTCTGTTTTACGTAGTATGGATTAAATAACCTTCTCCTAGTGCTTCTTAGCAAAGTATCCCAGGAATGGAAGAAAAAGTATCCAATGTACACAGCCCTTTTATGAAACTGACCTATAGCTCTCAAGCAAAAAATACAACTTAATTCTAGCCCAAAAATATGGGGAGGGGGTGGGGAAGGTGAGGGGAGAAGGGTGGATGGGGGTGGGAGGGTGATGGGAAAGATTACCTATATTTCTGCCTAACAAAGGTACAAGTGAACTTTTCTAGAACTAGAATATAAATGTGTTGATACAATGATTAACCGAATGATGTGAAAGTTATGTTAACCAGCTTGATGAAGATGTTTCAAATTGTATATGAAACAGCACAATGTACCCCATGTTAGCATCAATGTACACAGAAATCAATTAATAAAAAAAAATAATATTTAAAAAAAAAAAAATAAAAACCCCCCCAAAAATTGGGGGGGGGGTGGGGCTCGGGGGGGGGTAGAGGGGGGGTTGGGGGGTGGCAGGGTGATGGGAAAGATTACCTATATATCTGTCTAACAAGGGTACAAGTGAACTTTTCTAGAACCAGAATATAAATGTGTTGATACAATGATTAACCAAATGATATGAAAGTTATGTTAACCAGCTTGATGAAGATGTTTCAAA
>CAUYQV010025814.1:0-12178 GCA_963574575.1 Galagoides demidoff | reverse complement strand
TAAGCAAAGAATAATCATCTATAAACCTAAAAGACAGGGGAAAAAACTATCAAGCTTTTTTTTTTTTTTTCTTTTTTTTTTTGAGACGGAGCCTCAAGCTATCCCCCTGGGTAGAGTGCCATGGCATCACAGCTCACAGCAACCTCCAACTCCTGGGCTCAAGTGAGTCTCCTGCCTCCGCCTCCCGAGTAGCTGGGACTACAGGCATCCACCACAATGCCCAGCCATTTTTTGGTTGCAGCCATGATTGTTGTTTGGCGGGCCCCGGCTGGGGATTTGAACCCGCCACCTTAGGTGTATGTGGCTGGCGCCTTAGCCGCTTGAGCCACAGGCACCGAGCCTCAAGCTTTTAAAATATGTATCTCTCTCCATATACGTTTTCCACAGAACTGTCGTGTATATGAGCAAGGAATATCTTCCTTTATCAACATTAAGGACATGTGAAAAAAAACTGCTACCTGGTTCAGCATAGGAGGGCTCCCGGGAGGGAATTTGGAGAATTCATTTTCTCCATCTCTGGACATTCCAATGAGCTATCCTTCCTCTTTATAACTCCCCTGACTTTAGTTCCTGTTTAAAAGGTGTTCTTCACAGGTGCTGGGTGATGGAGTAGAGTTGGTGGGCAAGAGGGCCTGACTCAAAGGCACTGTAAGCAAATACCCCCAGGTAGCCACCTCTGCCTGGCTATAGCGGTCTACACTGAATCTTTGAAAATCAGAAAACAGTGCCTCTGGGCGGAGCATGGCCAGGCAATGGGCCATCTCCTGCACACAGAGTCCCAGGTGGGCACAGTGCATGCCAGAATGCAAGGCCTGCCAAATGCGATGGGGCTGCATCTCAGCTTTGCAGGACCCCTTGCAGCTCATGCTGGTGGAGAGGGTGACAGGAGTGGTATGGTGGAGAGTAAGTAGGAGGTATTCTACTTCTAAAGAAAGTCAACCCATCAGGTTTCCTTTGTTTTAGAGCAGAACTCATATACTTGTATTGGAAAATTATTTATTTTCCTAGATATCAGTGAATGCTCCAGCCAGCCTTGCCAAAATGGTGGCACATGTGTAGAAGGAGTCAACCAGTACAGATGCATTTGTCCTCCAGGAAGGACAGGGAGCCGCTGTCAGCACCAGGCCCAGACTGGTATGTAGCTGCTGTGGGCTGGGTGAGGACCCTAGCCAGGGGTCACTAAATGTAGACAGGTCAGGAGCTCAGCCCAATCCCTACCCCCCAAGATGTGCACTTTTCCTCTCTGTTTTGTATCCCTTGATCCCTCTTGGTCACTTGGCTGCAGCTTACCTCTTTTGTGCAGCCAGGGTTTTATTCCTTATTATGTAGGGAAACACGGGTAGGAGAACTGACTCCCAACCTAAATGCCTTGGGAAATTTCACTGTTGGCAACTTTGCTTGATCAGCATTTCTCCCACCAGCAGAATTGCCTTGCCTTTCAAATGTCCCCATCATGACCTATAAAATTAGCAGCTATTGGTACAGGCTCTAGTATTTTGAGAGCTGGATAACTGGACATTTGACTGGAGATGAGGTTATTATTCACATCCTGAGTCCCAACATATCCCCCAACCAGAAGGTCTAAGAATCACACAGTGACTGGTTGCCTGTAGCGAGAAAGTCCAACAATCAGGAATCCATGAAGGATGGGCAGGGCTTCCCACACTATGTTGCAACCAAGGTTTCATCCATAAAATAGTCCAACCCTAGAGATGTCCTACTTCTTCACCAGAAAACCCTAGTGTGCTCTGTCTGGTTATCTTTATCACTGGAGTCTCTGTGGGGAGAGGGGACATTAGTGGTTAATGCAGTGTCTAGACAATAGGAGCTTTATCAATACTTGATATTCTCATACTGGACCCAGCCCAAGGTCAGGGTTAAATAGTGCCCCAGGAGATTTGCTACCAATGTGCAAATTAGCTCATTCAGTTCAGCTGAGCAGCAGCTGGGCAGTTTATCAGAATAAGGAGCCCCCACTTCCCAGCCCTAGGGATCCCAGAGGCCCCCTTACAGCCCCTGTCCCTGGGGCTGCTTTCTGTGGAAACAGAGGCCAGAGGCAGGCCTTCCGGGAAACCCCACTGCCTCACCCCTTGATTATAAACAAGTGGGAAAAAGAAATGTGCTCCTTTTCACCCCAAATAGGCGTGTTCTTAATCCCTCTTCAGGCAATCGTTGCTCAGGTCCAGGGCACTGTAGAAAGTATCCCCATGACCTGACCCTTCACCAGGAAGGGTAAGGAGGGGGAGGGAGTAGGTCAGCGGAAGCCAGCTCCCGGTCCCTCAGAGAAGCCACCTTCCCACCAGCTGACCTGTATCCTTCCTGCTCCATGGGGGAGCCTCCTTCCAATTACTTTTTGAAAAATCCACTTTATTTTTTAATGTGGTAAAATATAATAACATAAAAATGGTTAAAGTGGTCATTTGTAAGTGTACAGTTCAGTGGCATTAAGCTCATACACATTGTTGTAGGCCCATCACCACCATCCAACCCCAGAACTCTTTCCATCTTACAAAACTGAAATTCTGTCCCTAGGACACAACTCCCCACTGCCCTCTGGGGCCAAACCCTGGTGACCAACCATTCTACCTTCTTCCTCCAGGAGTAGGGCCCCATCTGTGTGGAATCGGGTGATATTTGTCCTGTCATGCCTCTGGTTCTTTTTCCTACTGATTCCCCTTGAATCTCCCCCAACCATATGAGAGCTCTAAGTCCTTTGAAAACTTTCAAAAACATTTTTATTTCTGAGAAAATAAAAGTATTTCTGCCTTTGGTCTGTCAGTAAAAAACAAACCAAAACATAGACACTTTAGAAAATTACAAATAATCCCCCACTCGACCCCCAGATAGTGACCCATAGTTTTAAACTGTTGTAGTCACTGTTAGTATCTGGGGGTTGTTTAAATATTTTCAAGTGACAGTGTGGACTTGCCATCGAGGCCCTTCGTGGTGTACAGCATCATTGGTCTGCTTTTTCCTGAAAATTCTATTTGGGTCCACTCTGACCTCTGCCCCCTTTGGGTGGTCTCGGACTGGTCTGTGGGGTGTATGGTTAATTACTTATCTTTCTTTTCCCTACTCCAGAGTAAGCTCTTTGAGAAGGGGCCATGCCCCGTCTGGATTCCAGGCCCCTACGCAAGTCATGTGCGCCAGGGTCCCCCAACCCCACTCAGCACCCGGGCAATGAGAATGTGTTCTCCCCGCAGGTGCCCCAGAGGGCGATTCTGCCTTCAGCCGCGCGCCGCGCTGTGCGCAGGTGGAGCGGGCCCAGCACTGCAGCTGCGAGGCGGGATTCCACCTGAGCGGCACCACCGGTGACAGCGTGTGCCAGGGTAGGCGTGGGTTCCGCTGGGGGTCAGCAATGGAGGATGGCGGGGGAGGAGGTTCCCACTGCTGCCCTCCTGCCTGCATGGCGCACCCAGCCCGCACCAGGGTTCAAAGCGGCAAGCAGGTGGCTTCCTGGGCGGATCTCAGACAGCCAGGCCCCTTTGCATTATGGGCAAGTAAGCGTTGGCCCAATGTTTGCGGGGATGGATGTAGCTTATGTGTAGACGTCAGGGGCCACATAAGAATGCAAGACTGTAGTCAGGCTGTGCAAGTTTAAGCACCAGTCATATGCATATATGTCTATATGCACTTCTGTATAACTAACTCAACACCCATCTCACAAGTGATTTTAAAAAGAAAAATACAAGATTGTAGAGAAATCAGCCAGGGTCACTTCCACGGGTCATGACCTGGTCTGGCCCTGACCAAGCTACTCACCTCATCCAGGAAAGCCTTGACCTGGATTACCTCCCTTCCTGGCTGGAATCACATCTGAGAGTGGCAAGGAGGAACTTAAATCACAGTGCTGGTAGAAGGGCCCTGAGCGGTGCAGAGGCTGGGACTCATTCCCTGGTGCCCTGATGGCTTGGCTTTACTGACCAGATCACTTTTGCCAATCTCTCCCAATTACCAAAGTTCCATCCAAACTCCACTCAAACAGGAAGTTCAAACCTGAGATTTGGTCAGCTGGTGCTAACCAGCTTCATTGTACAGCAGCAGAAACCAGACCTTCTTTCTCTGTTCTTAAAGGCAAGAAGAGTTAAGACAGGGCTAGGTTCCAACCCTGCACTCTGGGGTAGGCCTGATTAGCCCACAGGGTCTCCTGCAGCCTTAGACAGAGGCACCACTCCAGGACCCACCACATCTGCTCCCTTTCAGTCCTCCATTCAGCCCTCTGTGCCCTTGACTCAGGAGAAGGGGGGGCATGCCTGCTCCTCTCCTGGGGGCTGCACAGGCCCAGACATTTAGCTGCAGCTGCCATGGCTTCCACGGATCAAGGCATGGCTGAATTGGGTCACAACCAATGACAAGCAAGCATGGTTGCTGAAGTCACAGTGGGCACTTCTGTCCCCAGATGTTAACGAGTGCGAGCTCTACGGGCAGGAGGGGCGCCCCCGGCTCTGCATGCACACCTGTGTCAACACCCCGGGCTCCTACCGCTGCACCTGCCCCAGTGGATACCGAACCCTGGCCGATGGGAAGAGCTGTGAGGGTAAGACCACAGCAGAAGCAGGTGACCTCAGGGCTAGAGAGCACCTTCTGCACTGGGTCACCTGCTGTCACAAACCCCCAGGACCTGACAATTGGGAGTGGGTCTTTAAAGGAGTCAAAGTTTCAGATACTTTTAATTTTTAAAAAAACACTGGCCAAAGAGCCACTCAAAGGTTAGGCTGTATTGCCATCTGTATAAGGAGGCAAATCAGTTGCTTAACCATCCTGGCAAATAATCTCTTCTGGCCTTGTACAAATAACTTTTTTTCAAGATCAAGTCACTTCCATCCATGCAGCAATGCCTTCAGCTAGGGCTGAACCCTAAGGCAGAGTGGTCAGGTGTCACCCATGTCATATAATCTGGGGGAGCCCACAAGTCCCCATAAGACTGTGTAGGCACTTGCAAGTCCACCTCTGAAAGGGACAGCAGCTGACAGGAGCTTATATCCCTTAGTGTGGTCAGGCTCCGTAGCACCAACCCTGCTGCATGGCTCACTAAGCATACAAGAGGTAGAGCCCCCAGAGACTGGCCAGAATGAGGTTCTCCTGGGCTTGAGGGCCAAAGGGAGGAGTTATTAGAGCCTGACAGATTGTGGCCATGGAGGACACAGCCACCACCAATTGAATACTTCCAAACCCAATTGGAAGCCAGAAAGCCTGGGGGCCAAGAGATAAAGTCCAGCCCAGTCAGCCTCCCAGGACCAGAGGATGGATTTGGGGATGGGGAGAGTGGTACAAATGGAAAGTAACCGGCTCAGGTTTCACTCCTGTGCTAAAGCCTGCCCTTAGAGGAGAGAGCCCTTTGATCACCAAGAAACGTCTACAGTGGGGTGGAGACAGGGGTGGGAGAGGATGTGTGTGAAGTAGGGTGGCTGGCAGGATGAGAGGCTGAGGGCTACATAACAGTCACTACCATCACCACCAGACACATCTTGGGACACTGGGCACACTAACAGGGTCTCCCATCACCTCATCTCCTCTTAGGGCAAATATAGATACTGGGGGACGCAGATACCAGAGCTGCATGTTAGTTCAGAGTCAAAGTACACATCTCAGGCTTGAAAGCCAAATGGGGTCTCCTGTTGTTCATCCTGATTCCAAGCCCTGGAACCTCGGTGCTGCAGTGGGCCTTTGGGGGAACTGGGTCTGTGATGCAGGTCCATCTCCCCCAAGTGTATATCCTGGTGAGTCCATGGACACAGGACACAGAGAGAAGTCTCACTGGCCCCACACGATGCCCGTGAACCACTAAGGGAGCAATGCGGGAGGGAGAGCAGAGGACTGGTGTGTGAGGAGAGCTGGCTCCCTAGTGACGTCCTCCTGGGGCTCCCTGCAGGGCTCAGAGGAGTGCAGCCTCAGACTGGCGTAGGGGAGGCATCCAGACAGCTACCTGTCCCCCCACCTGCCTGCAGCCCTCCCTACAGTAGTCATGGAGGCCCACACAGGATTGCCAGGGCTAGGAAGAGGCAGGCCCCAGCTGTGGGGCTATGGGATGCCTGGAAAAGGAGCAGAGAACTCATACAAATGAGAGAGAGAGGATGGATGTCTGTTTTTGGCATGGGTTGAGGCTGAGAGGAAGGCTTTCCAGAAGATTCAAGTGTTTTTCTAAATTGATGACAAGTAACAACCATGCAGGAGAACCTCGAGGGCACTTGGTCTGAGAAAGAGGCAAGTCTGAGGGCAGCACCGTGGCTGGTAACACTTATGCTTTGGCACCTCTGCGACCTGTCCTACCCTGGGAGAAGGACAGAGTCCCAGGGAGGGTGCTCCCTAGCACTTCCGGTTCTGCTGCACTTCCGCAGGACCCTGATTCCAAATGGTTAAGGAAGACAGGCTTCCTGATTTAACAGTATTCTTGGGTATCTGGAAAGCTTGCTGTGCGTGGAACACCAGGTCCTGGTGCCTATGAGGGCCTCTTGTGTTGTTCTGTCTGTGATAGAAGGACAGTTGGGGGGATTCTCACCTCATCGTATGTCCTGTATTTCAGATGTCGATGAGTGTGTGGGCCCACAGCATGTGTGCCCACGGGGGACCACGTGCATCAACACCGGTGGGGGTTTCCAGTGTGTCAGCCCCGAGTGCCCTGAGGGCAGTGGCAATGTGAGCTACGTGAAGACATCCCCCTTGTGAGTAAAGCCAGGGCTACCCGCACCTAGGCATGGACATTCCTCACCTGCACACACCCATGTATACGTGCCCACAGGCATCAATGTTCCTCATCCATACACATTCATGTACAGGCGCTCATGGGAAGGGACATCTCTCACCTATGCATATCCACACACACCTGCCTATCCATGCACCCATATATATCTTGTGAGCATGGACATCTCTCAGGCCTCCATGTGATGTGGGGCCAGTTTCTTCCTGGAGGCTCTTGAGAGAAGGTACAGTTATGTCATAGGAAAGAGAAGAGGCAGGGGCCTGGGAGTCTGGCTTCTCTGAGCTTCCATTTCCCTTAAATGGTTGCATTTAATGCATTGTTCGAATGCAGTAAGAACCCAGTTTGTGCTACAAGGGAGTAATGTACCAAGTGTCCTCCTGCTGCATAGAGGATGATGGGGTTGCAGCTACCCACGATAGCACAGTCGACCGGAGGGGGCTGCTGGAAGGGTGAAGTTGTTGGTTACCTGATGAATCCCACACCAGCCCAGAAGACAAGTGTATATTACACAAATTTGGGAAAGCATCAATTGTTCATGCTCACATAACTAGTAACTACAGACTCCAGTTACCTCGTGTAGCCCATACACGTTGCAGTATATCCCCCATTTTCCCAGTGGACTAGAAGTTTCAAAGCCTAGCAGGTGAGGCACTTACACAGTAAATACAGGGTTTGTTCCTTTTTTGTTTGTTTTTGAGATGGAAGATGGGACTGTCAGGGAAATCACTAATGAAGCATCTACATTTTCTTCTCAAAAGAGATCATAGGAGCCCTAGCATTGTCTTTAAAGTGAAGAGAACTGACTTCACAACCTGGGTTACTTGAATTGCTTTTTGCATTAAGTCAGTGGCACTGAAGAGTGGCAGTTATTAGAGTGAAGAACTAGAGCCTCCCTCAAGGGAAGGGACAGGGAACCCATCCACCACGGCCTCCAGGGCATTCGATTAACAGCTGGATTCTCATGAGGTACAGAATCACCAAAGATGCTAATTGTATTTGTCTTTTATGTATGGTAAAATAGAGATATATGGAAAGCATTGAATGGTTAAGGAAGACAGAGTTTCCTGCTTTAGGAGTAAATGTTGCATTTGGGAAGCTCAGTACCTGCAGAGAACCACATTGCAGGAGGGTGCCAGCCAAATGCTGAGGTCCCTTGTCACCAAGAGAGGTCTCAGTGCAGGTGGAAAGAGCACCTGCTTTGAATATCAGCCCTGCCATCATTATTTAATATTCCCAGACCTTATTTTTCTGTAAGAACTATAGTAGTAATGTATCTACATATACACACGCACACACACACAGAGAAGGCTGGTCACATCCTTTCCAGGCCTGACCCCAATGGCATTCACTTGCCTGCAGCTCAGTAGCTCCTGGGAGAGGGAACTGTGGCTGGGAAAGGTCATCCAGGTGGCCTCTGCACGTGGGCAGGTGGGGCAACCGGCTCAGAGCAGCACCTTGAGTTTCCTCAGGCCAACTGCCTCTCCGTTTCCTCTCTGCTCTAGCCAGTGCGAACGAAACCCCTGCCCCATGGACAGCAGACCCTGCCGCCACCTGCCTAAGACCATCTCCTTCCATTACCTGTCTCTGCCCTCCAACCTGAAGCCACCCATCACTCTCTTCCGCATGGCCACAGCCTCCGCCCCCAGCCGGCCTGGGCCCAACAGTCTGCGGTTTGGGATCGTGGGTGGGAACAGCCGTGGCCACTTCGTGATGCAGCGTTCAGACCGGCAGACTGGGGAGCTGATCCTCGTCCAGAGCCTTGAGGGGCCTCAGACGCTGGAGGTGGACGTTGACATGTCCGAATACCTGGACCGCTCCTTCCAGGCTAACCATGTGTCTAAGGTCACCATCTTCGTGTCCCCTTATGACTTCTAAGTGTGCTGGTAGGGTACCAGGGTATGGAGATCTGGCTCATTCTCTTCCTGGAAGACTCCACTGTGGGCACTGTGGGCGACAGACGTCTCTCCCCTCCCATGTTGTCCCTGCCCACCTGCCTGTTCACTCAGGCTTCTAGGGCAGTGCTGTATACTGTCCCACGAGAGGCACAGAAGGACAGCCACAAAACCCAAATGCTGGCATCACATTTTATTTTCTGCTTTAAGGCCCTTCCTTAGATTATGTACTAACTTGCTCAAACCCTTTTTCAGGGATGGGCAGCTTTTCAAAATGCTGTGCAAACAGCATGGTGAGTTTGAAATAGCTGGGGAGGGAAAAGCTTGTAATGTATGTCAGGTGCTTTCAGCCCTTTTGCAGGGTGACAGCCAAGTTTGCTCTGAGCGAGGTGGTTCTGGTTATGCTGAGGGGCCAGCCACACCTCTGCACATGTGGCACAGGGGGTGAGTCTCCTCCCGCAACCCAACCTGGCACGCTGTTGTTTGCCTTCCCCCCTGTGACACGCCCACTGCCTTCTCAGAGGGTCACGGAGGGCCTGTGAACTCCATGCAGATCCTTCTAGACCAAGGAACCATCATTAAACTATGGATTCTACCTGGGTTACTTCTCTTTTGAGAAATCATATCTCAGCTACATATCTGGTATTATAACTGAAGAAATAAAGTCTGTTGCTCCTCCCTGCCCACCTGACTTCTCCCTGAGCATGAGGCAGCCCCATTCCTTCTAGGAGGTGATAGCTGGCTCTCTTCCTGCCTGGGTTGCATACACTGGAATAAATGAATAAGACAAAACACAGAGGTGACGTTTGGGATTGTTCCACCAATACAAGTTTGTCTTGGCCACATGGGAGATTGGTAAGGACATCTGGCTGTGGAGAGTTCAGGAAAATGCTCAAATTGTCATTGATTCTATGGCCTTCTACTTCCTATGGAAGAATCATGGGGTGATGTTCTCCAGGTGACTAAAGAAAGAAAATATAGACCAGGGCTGAGAGTGGGCTGAGGGTGGCATGGGGTGAGGGAGCCCATTACAGTTAAAACTTAAGAGGTAGCTGATAGCTGAGCTGTGAGGAAGTTTCTTCATTTGTTCGTCCTCCCTCCCTCCCTTCCTCCTCTTCCTTCCCTTCTCCTTCCTTCCTTCCCTTCTCCTTCCTTCTTTCCTTCCTTCCTTCCTTCTTTTTTCCCTCCTTCCCTCCCTCCCTTCCTTCCTTCCCTTTCCTAGAGTAAGTTTTGGAAAGAAGTTTCAATATCCAAATACATGTGAATCTATTGGTGTGATTTCAGCACACATATTTTACTTAAAAATTATTGGGCCCTGGTCTGAGATGGAACTAGAGGATGTGTGTTGCACATTCAGTGATCAAGCCCCTAACTACATGGTTTCTAGGATGATATATCTTTGCCCTATTTTTGAACAAAGAAAATAGCATGGTCAAAAGTTGTTTTTGAAAATTTTTTTCTCATCCTAAGGGCTCAGCTGCAATCGCTCTCTAACAACTGAACAGGTGCCTGCAAACTGCTTTTCTGAGTTATTACAAGACTTCATTAAAGTACGATCCACAGCGTTATGTTTCCAAATGTTGCTATGCTGGGTCAGACACCTGCATGCCATACAGTCCCATGTGTGGAACACCACTAGGTGGAAAAGTCCAGAGGCCTGGCCAGGTTCCTGGACCTGAGATGTCACAGCAGTGAGCTCTTCCTGCGGGGGATGGGTGGTTCAGAGGGACAAGGCTCTGACTTCCCAGCAGGTGAGAAGTGATTTGAGAGTCTACAGAGCAGGTGCCCCAAACTAGCATTTGACGATGACTTTGATGTCAAACAGGCTTAATCTAAAGCAACAGTTTTTATCACCAAGCGCTGCCATAGTCAAACCCGCTCCCTGCTGATGAAATCACTTGCTGATCCCCAGTTCCCACGGCACCAAATATGAAGGCCTGACTGCTGAGGGCCCTGCCCCTGCTGAGTAATATCATGTTCTCTGTGCCCTGTCTCCTCACTTTCTCCTGTGGAAACCAACTTCTCATTTCCCCTTTCGTAGCTCGCATCTGCACTAGGTCAGTGTAGCTAGTAGTTACCAGGCATTAATTTGTATCCTAGGTAGTAAAGTTGCATATTATCTAGGGGGGAGCATTAAAACTTCATATTATGCAAAGTTGAACACATACAAAAGTGGAGAGAATAGTATAATGAACCCCCTGTCTGAATCATCACCAACAATTAATCCATAGGGCAATCTTGTTTCATTTACCTTTACCCCACGTTATGATGATTTTGAAGTAAATCCTGGATACCACATCGTTTTATCTGTAAATATTATGGTGTATAGCTCTAAAAGATAATGACCTTTTAAAAAAGATGACATAATGCCTTTCATGTCTAAAAAATTAACAGTAATTCTTTATTACTGTTGAAATAGTCATTGTTCAAATTTCTCTGAGTGGCTCATGACTTTTTCTTTGCTTGAATGAAGTCTATGCACTGTCATTTATTGATATGTCTCTTAAGTCTTTTTAGATCTCTAGCAGAGGGTCTCAAACTTTAGCATATATTAGAATAATCTGGAGTTTTGCTAGAAGACAGGATATCGTGTAGTTTATGCTATAAAATTTCTCACAGTCTAGTTTTTGCTAAGTGCATCTCTTTGTTGTCTTTTAACGTGTTCCTCTGTCTTTTCTATTTCTCATAAATTCAGAGATTTAATCAGGTGCAAGTTAGATCTTTGGCAGGACTACTTCCTTGGTGTTGATAAGTACTTCCAGTAGAAGGCAGTCCTGGTCACCTCTTTTTTTCTGATGTTAGCAGTGACTGATGATTATTGCATAGACAGATCTATTATTCCTTTAGGGGTTTTAGTTAATATTCTAGTGCTATTTTTTTTTCTTTGTTGGCTTTACCTTATAAAGAGAAACATCTTCTGATCACTTATTTTGTTACCCGTCGCTGCCCCTGTCACCCCGTCACTGTCAACACACAAAGGAAACAGCCAGCACAGGGATTGAAGTACAAGCTTCTAAGAGGTGAGCTAACCATAGGTGCAGGGTAGCCCAGAGCAACCTCCACAGTAGCTATTTATTGAGACGGAACATAACAGGTGAGGGGAGTGTTATTAGATAATGACTGTGTGCTTAAGGATTGCCACGCCAGAGGATGTTTAAGACTTAACACCTGCGGATGAGTTACCTGAGGGTCCACCCCCAAGCTGCAAAATATCTCTCACAAAGGCCGTCCTGCTCTCTGCGCCTCTCTCACAGTGACCCTGGTATTTGGTTTGTCTATGAAAGGTAGGACGAATTCTTGACTTCCTTTCTCTATATTTTCCAGTTTTTAAAATGAGGTGGTTCCCTGGCATATTTCTAGATGTCCAGTGAGAATTATTTTCTTCTTCACGTATATTATATAAACTCATGATTGAAATACATTTGATATGTGTTATTATTCTTTCTTTCTTTTTTTTTTTTTGAGACGGAGCCTCAAGCTATCCCCCTGGGTAGAGTGCCATGGCATCACAGCTCATAGCAACCTCCAACTCCTGGGCTCAAGCGAGTCTCCTGCCTCTGCCTCCCAAGTAGCTGGGACCACAGGT
>CAUYQV010025813.1:0-23655 GCA_963574575.1 Galagoides demidoff | reverse complement strand
AGAGGAGAAGGGTGGATAAATACCAGGAGAGTGATTTATAGACAGAAATATTATCTAGTTTTGAGGGTAATGAGAATGATCTTATAGACATGAAAAACTGATGCTTCATGTGAGAGAGAAAAACATTTCTGGAACAACATTTTTGAATGGAAGAAAGGGATGCAATACAACAAACAAATGGAAGTTTATCCCTTGCTAGGAGCAGATACAACTTATACCAAAGACCAAGAGACAGAGTATGTAGAGACAGACACAAGTAGAGCATAGGTATACAGACAGAAGCTTGAGAGTACTGTCTATTAATTGCTTCTATTATTTAATTGAAAACAATAGCAAGGTTATCAGCTGGTAATTAGGGAAGGGAAGGATGTTTTGTATGTTTAAATGAAAAAGAAAAAATGTGACAATGCAGTAGGAAAATGAGAAAGTAGTCCAGTTTGGGAAAGAGATTATAACTACTTAATGGCCTTCTAAATCAAGTTTAAGTTAGTGGCCACTGGTCTAAAGTTAGGGCAATCAGCATGGCATTGTGTCTTTTTCTGGCCATGTAATGGATGAAGAGTTGATAGGATAGAATATCGAAGAATTAAAGTATTACATAAGGCAATGATGTAATTTATTGGCCATGAAATTTAAGGTAGATGAGAATAAAAGCTAAGAAACGAGATCCATAGAGACACACACACACACACACACACAAAATAATAGGGTCAAAAAATTGCAAGAAGCTGAATAAAGTGAGCTTTAGCTTATTTACTTTTCTAATACTTTAAATCCAGTTTTTTTCTTTCTACCTTATCTTATAAATGTCAAAGGTATATACTGCTTCCTTTATTTTTTAAAGAAGTCAGTTATGAATAGATACAACATAGGAAAACTTTTAATGTTCTCCTAAATGTGTAATGCCGTTCTTGACTGTTTCAGTCTTCATTAACATCTTCATAATTTTATTTATATAGAATTTCCATTTCAAATTATGAATTTAGTTGTATAATTCATACTTCATTATGTTTTTCAATAAACAAGAATGTTAGACTTTTCTCACTTATGCAAAAAATAGCCTAGAAACAGAAAATCTGCCTCTACCTATCTCACTATTAAAAAAATTAATTTCCGTTTAATCTAAAATACACACAGCACATACAACTATTCACTAGACACACCTGAACTTAGGTTTTATTATTTATAAGATAATGATTAATTTTTCTCTTAGGAAGTGTGGCTATCAATAAGAAGGAGTATATCTTAAGGTGGAAATATTCAAGGAAATATTCCTTAGTTTTAAAAAAATATTGAATTTCATGAAGCTTATAAAATGAGGGATTAAAAATATAGGGGACATATGATTAGTCATTCCTCAGGGACCCTGAGCAATTGAGAAAAGATAAGATTACAAAAAAAATTATATAAATATATAAAAGGCAAAAGGTGAAAGAATTAATGTTTGAAAGGAAATAACATTCTTCTCTTAGTAGGTGAGAAACAAATGTTTGATATAAATGAAATAAAGTTTTCTTTTGTGCGGATAATAGATTGATTGTGAGCCTGTAAGGTAATATTGACATTCTCTGCAAAATAAAAGATAATTTCAACCTCTAAAATGAAAGCGTGGTGGAGGGGATGAGGTTGTGAGGAGAATAGAGAAATTTTGAAAACGTGAAGATGGAGAATAGAAGGACAATCAAATAAAAAAAGTGTAACTAATTAGATATCTAAGTAGAGTGAAAACACACTCTAGATTTGAATTCATGGACTGATACCATACATCAGGACAATGTGGCTGCTGTGTGAGTTATATACAAGGGATACTCTGCGGGCCAGGTGGAGAAATGGACTGGGTATAGGGTAAAAACTCATTCGAGTACTGAAGGCATATTTCATGACTCAGACAAAGGATAATGAGGTGAGGCTGCTAAGAATATTAGCAAGAAATGGCATTAAGTGGTATATTCTAGAGATGGTTAAAATAGAAGTAGAGTTGGATAGATTAAAAAACAAATAAAAAAGACGAATACTTCAAAGTTTCAATTAGTAGGAAAAAAGTGATGAGTGAGCATGTGGAAGAGGAAATTAGAAAAATAGGACACCATCATGCGGAGTAGAAAACTTGATTTTAAGCTCTGAGAACAGGAATCAAGTGAAGGAGACTGGCAGGAAATTCACCTGTAAGTATATTGTTGCATATTCGTAGACATTCATTAGCTGGACATCAGTTAATGTTCAACAGATTAATACTCAAAGTGGCTAATGCTTCAAAAAGGGGATCCAGTTTCTAGTTAAATCTATGGGACTAAGATCTATCTGAAATTTGAACTCGCCTCCCATTTTGGTTCATATTTTCCACCAATTTTATTGTCATTCTATAAGCACTCATCCTTCTGAAATGCCATGGGATGAATTTTGCTTATATTTGTTAAATTTTCATTTTCTCATAGCTGCTGACAGGAAAATAATAAAAGTATACTCTAAAACTTTTAAGATATTTAATCATCTGAAATCAAATTTATACATTTAATAATCCTGATGCATACGTGCAAATATAAACATTAATATTTGGATCATTCAGATGTGTTTTAGGAAAAACAACTACAGGGGGAAATGGGCAACTTAATTTTATTATATATAAACCAAATTTCTAATAATGAAATTATAAACTGCTACCTACTTTTCTCATTTTCATGTATCTTTGGATAAAGACTTCATTTTTTTAATGAGCTGAATTTAAGATACAAAGACTCAAATATCAACATTTTATTTTTTGCATGGTGTGCTAGATTGTCAGATTTATTGAGCCTTCTGTTTGCTGCAAACCTTTTTACTCAGCTTATCAAATTGCCTTCACATTCAATTATTTGTTTATTCAAAAGTAAATAACAGCAGGGACCCAGTGCTTGGTGATTTCTCTTAAATTTTGTCATCTTTTACACTAAATAGAAAATGTATTTTTAAAAATTAGAAGAGGGTTTTAAAAAATATTATATTTATTTTTGCTAAATTTTGGTCCTACAGACGAACCTAACAGCATAGCATGTTGATTGCTAATAAAGTCATTTAATATTCTACATCTGCACAGTTATCAGTTCTAAGTGCAGTCTAGCAATCAGCAATATCCCCACGATAACTCTCCTGTGGTGCTTGGCAAGATAATATAATGCCTGATGAGCAGTAAGCCACTCTCCACCAAGAAGCAGTCAGCTCTCAGTTGTGGTACTCAGGAAATGAGCTCACCCTGCCGCCTCTGCCAGTGGAGTCAGCACAGAACAAGGGCACCTCTGGGACAATGAAAACCCTAGACAGGTCTAATTATCTAAAGGAGATTGTCAACCCTTTCCAAAATACTTTTAAAATATGAAATAGACTTCTATGCCCCCATTAATAATATATACTTAGCATTAAAAATCCTCTTTCAGTGAAATAGTCTTGTAATTTTAAAAGTAGGGGTTTTGCCTAGTGTGGTGGCTCATGCCTATTATCTTAGCACTCTGTGAGGCTGAGGCCGGTGGATTGCTTTGAGTTCAGGAGTTTGAGAACAACCTGAGCAAGAACTGAGACTCCATCTCTGAAAATAGCTGGGTGTTCTGGTGCACGCCTGTAGTCCCACCTACTTGGGAGGCTGAGGCAAGAGGATTGCTGGAGCCCAAAACTTTGAGGCTGCTGTGAGCTATAATGCCAGGGCACTCAACCCCTGGGCAACGAGTGAGACTTTGCCTCAAAATAAATATCTAAATAAATAAAAAGTAGGGTTCTTTTCAGGTGTTATTTTATGCATAATAAAGTATCGTAATAAAAAGATATCCCAAAAGAACTTTTGTTCACAATGAAGTGTTGGTGTGTAATGTTGCCTTGAAGAGATTGTATGATACCTGCTGCCTTTACTGTTAATGGAGTTGCACTTGTGTACAGATTTTAGTAATTTACTGCCCTGTACTATATTAAGACCATGACATACTCACTTTTCTACTAAGCCAAGAGCTAAAGTGCAAAGTGAGAAGTTTGCTGAAAGCTGAAAGCCCAGTGTGATTGTGTGATGGTCCTAACCATGCTTTCTGGTAGATGACCTGTGTAATTCCTCTCTCTGAAGATACAGAAGTAAAACTTGTTCACCTTTCTGTTACCACCTTGTAGCTTGATACATTTTAGATATCTAAATATCTTTTATTCAAGTAAAGAATGGATTCTAGAAAATTTTTAAATTGCTGTTTATTTTAGAATTAAAGACAATACAGTAATTTTTTGACCATTTGTGTTTCACTAAAAATAAAACTACATAAAACAAATAAAAAGATAAAATAATGCAAGATGACACCTTTCACAGAAGTCCTTGCATTCATTTACTCTATATGGATACCAAGTTCCTACTTTGTACCTGTTATTTGGGATATATCACTGGGAAAATAGACAAAAATCCTTGGTGTCATGGAGCTTATTTCTCACAGGAGGGAGGAGTCATGTAACTAATGAATGATATGTGTATTAGATTATTAGGAGATGAGTACTCTTTGAGAGTGGAAAAGAAAAAGCAGAGTAGGAAAGAAAGTCAGGAATGCTTCAGGAGGAGACACATGAGCCAATTTTAAACATCATGAAGGTGGGAAGCTTCCTTAAGAAAGTGACACTCAGAAAGAGAGTGAGCCATGTGGACATCTGATGGGCAGAACACAGCAGGATATAGCTCAGCCCATAAAAAGATGCCAGTGGAGAAACATACCTGTCATCGAGGACAATGTGGCCAGAGCCTTTTGGAGAGAAATAGGACAGTAGATTAGAGAGGCAAGAAGGGTCCAGATTAAGTAGAGCTGTGCAAAGCATAGTTAAGGAACTTTGAATTTGGCACTACCCCAAATGTGGAGCTATTGAAGAGTTTTAAAGGAATGATCTGAATTACATTTTAAAAAATCTGGTTTCTTTATTAAGTAATAACTGCTGGAAAGAATATTACTTTGTACAGGGTGGACATAAAGTTCATGTGAAATTTTAAAATAGTTTAACACAGTAAATGGCACGCGAACATTATGGACGCCCTGTATATTCAATGTCATATGGAAGACAAAGAGAGGAGCTGAGAGTGATTGCACAATTTTTAGGCTGACCAAACACTAGTGAAAATATACTTTTAAAAATGTACATTAGAGAAAAGAACAATGAGCCACATAATGTCAGAAGACTTATGTAGAGGGCTATACCAAAATGTAGGTGACATATTCACTAATTCAAAGAAATTTATGTTCAAAAGAATAAATTTTAAATTGGCATCAGAATGAGAAGGGATCTTGTGTTTGTTCTAGATTGTAGCTGGGGTCAATATTCAAAGTTGATTCATTCATTTTCTTTTTCATTCAGTAAATATTTTTGACTACAAAAAGCACTTCAGTTACTATTCCAGGCATCAGTGAAACAGTGGTCAAAAAACATTAAAAAACCCTCTTCTTCAGAGTTTAATTTTGATTAAAGTAGACAGATAGTGAAGAAAATAAGTAGTATGCTATTTGTGTTATAGAGTGATAACGGGCTTAGGAGATAAAAAAATATAAAGCAAAAAAGAGAAATATAAAATGATTGAGCTAGAAAGGGTTGAGACTTTTAAAAAGATGGCAAAACAAAGTCCCTTGGGAGGTGAGTTTTGAGTAAATACACTTTGGAAGTGATGAGATTTACTCATGAGGATACTTGGGGAAGTTCATTCTAGAAAAAAATAAAATAAAATAAAATGAGAAGACATTATTAACCAAACTGTCAGCAAAGCTCTAACATTTTTTTTTTTAGTATAACGAATATTTGCAACTTGAAGAAGAGGATAAATCTGCAATGATTCTTTTAAATTTATACAAGCCCATCAACACAGCAGAAAACTATGATGTAGTGGCCGTGTAGGGTTACATGTAGAGTCTCAGTGCATTCTGGACTTGGGGTAAAGGGCCTGTATTCTGATCCAATCTACTAGAGAGTAAAAGAGATTCAACATACTGACAGATTTGGACATAATTAAATGAGGCCTAATTAAGATAGAATGGCTTTGCAACTGGAAAGAAAAGCTCTTTATCTTTGAGCATACCTGGATGTTTGACTCTTAGCCAAGATAAAAGCAGTGAGATTTATGATATGGTCTTTGAAACTCCTCTGGCAACCCCCTAGTCAATTTCTGTACTTCTGGTTTATGACTAGCCTCAACCAGGTTGCCAGGGCTGGCTTGATTACGTGACTAAGGGGATTTGCAAGAGCTCCTTATGGAAAGCTTCATTCATTGATGGCTATCCTGAAAGTGACATTATTTGCACAGATTTTGGCTCTTGAAAGCAGATTAACATTCCACGCGTATGCTTGGACTCTTGGGGACTTTGTATTGTGGAATGTGTGTTGGCCATTTTTCTCTGTGCACATAGACTTTGCTTTGAAAAACCTTCTATAATTGTATTCTGTGGAATTTAGAGTCTGTTGAGTTATCTCAAATAATCCAACTGGGGAAAACAATACAGATGCCAGTGTAAGAAGAAGTATCACAAATGTTGACACCAGACAAGTGGTGCCCCAGCCAGCTCAGCCTAGCGGGACTGGAGGCCTTGCTCCCTCCATCTTGGCAGTGTTGGCAGCAGGTAACCATCAGAGGAACCAGCAAGATGGAGCATAGGCCAGTCGAGGGGGGGCAGGGGAAGCTTCCCTCCCCCAACAGAGGCTCTAGTAGCCAAAAGAACTGGACACGAGGGGGTGGAGGGACACTGGCACGGGTGCTGTCTCTTCATGTGGACTTCTGGCAATTCCTACAGTACATCCCTGATTGGTCCATTTTCAAAACCTACTCCTGATTAGACTGTTTTCAGGACCCAAAAGCTCATTGGACAACTGCCCCTATATAAGCCAGAGAGCCTGAGCACAGACCTCGACAGATCTCAGGAGAAAGAGCAGAAGAGCAAAGAGGTTTGGCTCCGTAACACTTGTATCTTGCTCTATGAGATTTGTCCCTTTGTAAGAGCTGTAAACAAGGGCGGCACCTGTGGCTCTAAGGAGTAGGGCACTGGCCCCATATGCCAGAGGTTATGGGTTCAAACCCAGCCCTGGCCAAAAACTGAAAAAAAAAAAAAAAAAAAGAGCTGTAAACACTTGCAAGGAGGTTTGCACCTTTGTAAGAGCTGTAAACACTTGCAAGGAGGTTTGCACCTTTGTAAGAGCTGTAAACACTTGCAAGGAGGTTTGCCCCTTTGTAAAAGCTATAAACACTTGTATCCTGCTTTGCAAGGAGGTTTGGCTCTTTGTAAGATCTGTAACACTTGTAAATAAACCTATCTTACTACTGGTCCTGCTCTACAAGGATGTTTGGCTTATTGTGAGAGCTGTAACACTTATACCTGTTGAATAAAACCTATCCTGTGGTCTGTCCCTTCATTCTTCCAACCCCCGAGACCAAGAGCCTGGAAATTCAGTATCAAAAATCTGGTATCAATGTGATGTGCACCTAAATAGACCTGGGACGAACATGACAGGTAGCCAGTTGTCTTTGAGAGTAAAAAACAGATCTCTCTATTCACCACAGAGGTCTCTAATTTTAGATACTGTTACAGACTAATTATCTTCATTGTCAATTGATAACATATAAACTTAAGTACTGAAGTTTACAAACACATTCTAAAAACTATCAAGAGCATTTGTAGTTTCCTAGCATGAAATAAATAAAGGAACATATTTGTGGAAAATCTGACATTGCCCCAGTATATTTTTCTTTAAAAAATAATGAAAAGTATTTTCCTTCCCTCTCCCTTTTTTTTGTTCACCGATGATTCTTCAGCACATACACTGATAGAAGATTTTTAATAAACACTTGTTGAAAGGATAAACCACAGTGCTGAATTTAAATACTTGTACTTTATTACACATCATGTCCATCAGTGAGTGGACTGGAGCATTTTAATTAGTTCTCAATGACATATAAAACATTGGGAAGACAAGATGAAATAAAGATAAGAAGTCTATCAAGTTAGAAAAGATATAAAATAAACAGTAAAAATAATGGTAACTGTTCATAAAGAAATCTAAGACTGAGGCATAGAAGGTTGCACTAGATTGTAAGGTGTCATGAAACAATAAGCTTGCACATTCAGAAAGTTGCTCTCCTACTCAATGTCGCACCACAATTGCCCACTGATAATTTTGAAATGCAGTAGAACTTCCATAGTTGACCAGCTCCCTACACTGACCTTAGGTTGACCTGATTTTCCTAGATAGGACATGAATCACATGGATGTACCAGTACGGTAGGCCTGATTCCTTGTGTAGACCACCTCCATATGTTGACTAGTTTGTAACAGTCCCTTGGGTGGTGGACTATCGGAGTTTACTGTAGTTGAACATGTGTGTGTGTTGCGGTAGATATTGCTCTTACCCATCCAGTGCATTCACCCCCTTTTTTAATAAAATGCTAACAGCTCTCTTAGACAATTACCTTTCTATTCACATTATATGATGCCATGTTGAGTGTTAGAGAAATGTGCTTTTTTCCTCTTTAGCTACTAAAACACTCAGAGTTCTGATTTATCTCCTTTCTGGGGCTGAATTTTAGTTTCTGCTTAACTCTCCTAAGGTCCTTAAAATAAACCCCACCTTAATTCAAAATTGTCAGAATAAGTTTTGTTTGTTTATAACTAGCCATATATGTTAGTGAAAACTTGATATATAATATATACTATGGGCTCAAGTTAGTTTTTCAGCTTTAAAAATAAAAGAAGAAGGTATAGCTTATGAGTAAGAATGAAGCTGTATATTTTAAAAGGTTTGTACTCCTCCTGAGGATTCATCTGGATTGTATCATGCATCACATCATGCTTCAAATAAAATGCCAGAGATTGGGAGTGAAGAATTTCTTCTCCTTTCAGCCCAAGTATGATGCTAAAATTTCTAAGTCTTTGTTTAGCATTTGACCTCAAAAAGTTAAATACAACATGGCTCAAGTTTTCCCCACATCAAATGTTAATCAGAAAACTTCATGCAAGATTTTTCTAAATAAAATTGAATCACTCCAGTCACTTACATCCTTTCTACAATTGTCCTATACCTTAATTTCACATATTCATGTTTTTTTAACTGAAATGGGTTTTTCCCTGACAACCATTAGAGATTCATTTAGATGGTTGGGCCTGTCATGGTCCCTTCTTTCCAAGATTGAGGTGAGAAATTTGCCGCCTCCTAGAAAATAAGCACGAACAGCATTGAGCCCATTTTTGTGAAAAGCAAGGAACTATGATCCTGAATTGAGTAATGGTGTGAAACAGTCAGGTTTGCATAGTGCAAATGCAAGTTCAACTAGATAATGTCTATGGTCCAAATATGGGGGTCTTCAATGCATCCAGATGAAAATTTGCTTATTCCTATCTATTGAATTTCTTTGCAGAGATTTCAATTTCAAAATTCTGATGCGTACCTGTATCCCTTGGGCTATTCCTGTTAGCCCCTGAGTTTGGGGTGTGAACTTCTTTGTTACAAGCCTGAAGGATTACAAGAGTGCCCTTCTTTTTTTCTTCAACCATTATTGACTACACCAACAGAAAGAATTCAGGTAGATCTGAGTAGTGGCTACATATAGTATTATTGGTTTTCCCTACGTATTTATTTAAGCTCTTCTGAGTTTTCAAATTGAATTCACCAACAGACAAAGACTTGTCCTGTTTAGTTGTTGAGTAACAGGTACACTGATGTGCAATCCCATTCAGTAGCTGCTTTGTGACCCCTTTGTAACAATGAAAATACATCCTGCATATCAGATATTTACATTACGATTCATAACATAGCAAAATTACAGTTATGAAGTAGCAACAAAAGTAATTTTATGGTAGGCGGTCACCAAAACATGAACCGTATTAAAGGGTCGCAGCATTAGGAGGAATTAGGAAGGTTGAGAACCACTGGTACAGCCATGATGCGTTTGTTTTCAACAATAATAGTTTTACAACTTTAGCAAAAGCCTCAGGTAGCAATATTGCAGGTTTACATTTTAAAATAAGTCAAATCTGAACATGCCAAATTCTTGTCATGATTCAAAATAGTTTTCTCTTGTCTACAACAATGTATTTATTTGGAAAAAGTATCAAATTATTCAACGTAACTAGCTTGTACCAACAGTTTTGGTATCCCTAAAACCAAAGGGATAAGAAGCATTTGGTTCAATTGTAGAGTCAGGCAGAGCTTTGAACTAACTTTACCAGTGCTGATAGTGAAGTCTTTTCACTACCTACAAATGAGTTCCAGATCAATTAGGGGCCCTTGCATGTTGGGAAAGAAAGTCAGTTTTTACTTTTTATTTCCAAGATTCCTTTAGATGGCCATATTTTAAAAATAATATTATGTTGTACATAGTTTTTATTTTCTAGGTAGTATATACAATTTCTAATAAATAGTTATACCCCAAAATAATTTAAGTGGAACTTCATATATATTTGAATTTCTCAGGGAATACTAACCCTATCCATTACATCAACAACATTCCTTAGAAATCCTTCCCCTTCCCAAATTCTATGCCTTCTATAATTATTGCAAAAGCCCTCCCTTGCCAAATCCTTAGAGTCCTCTTTCAATTTCAACCTCGGCTGTCTTTTCTTTTTCTTTACTTCATTGTTTTCTGTATTTCTTTGCAAATTTTTACCAAGGGGAAGAGTTAGTAAGAAAGATGTAAATGTTCATACACTGACATTTTTGCCCTATTGCAAAATAATCCACCATTACTCTAATATCTGCTTTTTACATGTTTATTATTATTATCAAATCTGGTAACCTGGTTTTTGTCACTGAGTGTTACGGTCAAAGAATCACACATGAATAACCATTCCAAAAAGAAATTGCATGTAAAAAATACCAAATTGTGAAATGAATATTTTACAATTTACTGCCATTGAAGTATCTTTCATAACACTTCAAATTATAAGTGCATAATTTTCTTGGTATTCTCTTTTACAAATCGGGGTTTTCTTTCATGTGATGAATTCAGCCTCGCAATGCCTACGAATGCCAATATTAAACTGCTAACTTTAGATGCTGTTCAATGACTTAGGCCAATTGCTTTATGTTAATGTGTAGCTTTCCCAGAAAAGTAATGGAATCCTAACTCATAAGATTTCAGTTTTTGAGAAACTCTTAAGATTTTTCAATAAAAGAAAATATAAAATAAAGCTAAATTTGTCCACTTAAAATTTTATTATGGACTGAATGTTTGTAATCCTCCCCAAATTTTCATATTGAAGCCCTACTCCTCACTGTGTGGGCATTTGGAGTGGAGCCTTTAGAAGGTGATTAGATTTAGATTGGGTCCCGAGCACAGGAACCTTAGGATGGGAGGAGGGATTCTAGGAAAATAGGAAAAGGCTAGCTGGGCCTTGTGGCGGGCGCCTGCAGTCCCAGTTATGAGGCAGGCTGAGGCCAGAGAATTGCCTAAGCCCAGGAGTTGGAGGTTGCTGTGAGCTGTGATGCCACTGGGCTCTACTGAGGATGAGAAAGAGAGACTCTGTCTCTAAAAAAAGAAAGAAAAGAAAATAGGAAAAGGCACCAGAACTTGTTCTCTGTCCACTGTGAGGACCTGGCAAGAAGGCAACAGTCCTACGTGTAGGAAGAAGTTTCTCACCAGAAACTCCATCAGCCTGCACCTTGGTCTGGGGCATTTAGGCTCTAGATCATAAAAAACAAATGTCTACTGTTTTAGCCACTCAGTCTCTCGTATTTTGTTATAGCAGCTTGATCTGAGACAATTTTTTTTGTTTGTTTTTGCTGTTTGCACTATAGTTTAGAGGCATAATTTACTTTTCTTCAACTCTTGATATTTAACAACATAATTACATCTTAATTGAGGTAATTGAAGGGTTTTCCATGATACCACAATGTACAATTTCATATTAAAAAAGTGTTACTCCAGCGCTCTACTTTCATTTCTAGTGCACGTTATCACAAAGAGTAAAACTCAATTTTATCACATTAAATATATATGCGTGTATTTATGTTATATAAAGCTTGCAAATCTGTAAATGCTACATAATAATACACGGTTACCTTTACTTGGTGTGTGGCACTCTCTGCAAGAAATTAGACCTGTGGAAAATAACCTTATAGAACTGTATATAAATATTTATTTAATTTGAAATTGTGGAGTTGTCTAGGCTAATAACTAAAACTAGGTTAATAATTATTCCAAAAGTTTTAGAACAAACTACTAGGGTAACAGGAAACAAGGGCATCTAAGTGCATGTCTAGAAAGGAACAGAGATACTTTGACCTAGCTGTCTACCAAGAGATTGGAGAATCTGGATGTCACAGTTCCCTGGCAATTGAGCAGCTACTTTTTATTCTTAGCCAAAAGAATTGTGAGAAGTGATTGGAAAAAATTTACTCTCTTTACCTATGGTTGTTTTTAGCCAATATCATAAAATGATACTTATTCCTATGAATAATTGCTTCCTCTGACTGAATTTCTACCGTTATGTCACTTATAAATAGAAATAGAGGTAGAAATATAAACTAATGAAGCAATTAAAACCTACAAAAAGATGGAGGCACTCTGTCATAATTTAAAAATCAAAGAGTCCTTTAGATATTCTGAGGTCATCAGAAATGTTCACTTCACCTTTACTGAGTTATGTGTTGATAACACACTATAAGTAAAATACTATGCCATGGTGTGGGTGTGATCCGTTTTCATGGGTGATACAGTTAGTACCATTTTGCAATCAGGCAAAGTCGAATCAATAAAAAATAGACTTCTAATGTCAGATTTTCTTTGAATATTTTTCTTGTCATATTTTCTGAATTGTGGAGGATTGAAACAGCCAAATAGGAGATGACACAGAGACATTAACCTTACATTTTAGTATTAAAGTTTCAGTCCTATTGACTCTGCTCATTCTCTTTGTACCTGCTGTTTTATTTTATGTTCATTGATAATGTAGAAACTTCGAATAAAGTGCGGGTTTTTTGGTGAGATGTTCACATAAATTGAAGAACTTCATATTTAGAGCAACTATTCTCTATAGAAATTGTATATAGGTGTGTAGAATTTTCTATCATATATCACTTTTGAAGCATATGTGAGGAGCCGACACTGTTACATTGTGTTTGCCTTTACTCCCTGTGCTGCATTCTCGGTAAGAAATTAGACCTGTGGATAATAACCTGATAGAGCAGTCAAAGCTACTCATGTTATAGAGTAAAAGATAGGCATTTAGTTTTCATTTAACAGCGTCACCCATTAAGCGATTCCCCATTAACTAAGCTTGCGAACATAAGTATTTTTTAATCTATTGAAGGTAAGAATAATACTCTTTCTTATTCTGGTTTAGAGTGAAAAAAGTCAGAGGGCTAATTTTGATTTTTTATTTTTGTAGAAAAATATATTGATTCTTATGTACTTAACTGAAGCTTATAAACATTGCTAGTACACAGTGAGTGGTTTTATTATGATATGATTGCCATCACTCTGTTAATAATTTGGAACAGGAAGCTCTGTCCCTGTGAAGAAAATGGTAAATTAATGAAACGGATGCAAACAATTGGGTTCCAAAAGTTGATGCTTTAAATTATACCCTCTAGCTAAAAGAAGTTAAAATTCTGGAGTAGTGAACTTGACCCAAATGTAATCTTAATAATTGGTGAGAAAAGAAGTAATCTTGTCCCCCACCACACTTTCTTCCCACTATGACAGAATTGATTTGATAAAAATAAAATCTAATTTTGCCCCAGATTTAAAAGTTTCCAAGTCCCCCATGTGACTCCCAAAACCCTGATGAAGTTTTTACTTGTCATTAGAAAGAAGAGAACAAAAAGAAGAATTTTGGAAATTGTGCATAAAACTAAGGGAGTTCAATTTACCTAACTGCCCTGTGTTTTTAGGTTATTTTCTACAATTGCAGTTTTAAAGTGACTTTTCAGTTTTGAAATAATAGGGCTAATAAAGGTTTTTTTATTAATTAATAAATAAATAGATCGTGTATACATTAATGCATTTATGGGATACAACGTGCTGATTTCATACAGAATTAGGAATGCTTACATCACACTGGTTAATATATACCTCATCTTGTTTACTTAATTATTGTCTTCAGACATTTATACTCTATACTTAATAGATCCGACATGTACCCTTGCAATATGCACCATAGGTGTGATCCCACCATTCACCCTCAAAAAGATGGAGACTTTATCTCTTTGACATTTACACGGATGGAGCTGGAACATATCCTATTTAGTAAAGTATCTCAAGAATGGAAGAAAAAACATCCAATGTACTCAGTACTGTTATGAAACCAATTACAATCACTCACACTTTCATATGAGGAATAGATCACAACTATGGCCCAGTATGAAGGACGGAGGAGGGGGAATCAGGCGGGGAGGTGGGAGGTCAGATCCAGGGAGGGTGAATGGTTCTTTTATTTCTTAATTTTATTTACAAAACTGATAGTCTTAAAGGGCTTCCCTCATGTTCTTTTCGTTTCTATTTTTTCTTTTTTCTTCACTTCATTTTCTTTTACTGTACCTTTCTGTGAAATCAGATTGTCGTAATCACTGGCCTAATCAACAAAGTTAAAAATCTCCATCACGACACTCAAAGCCTTATATATCTGGATGCATTTTCCTGAAGTTTTAATGATACAGTTCTTTGTAATTTTGAACATCTTACTCTTACCTTCCTATGTCTTTACATTTTCTTTTGCTTCCTCTAAAGTATAAATCATATTTCAAGATTTAAGTGTTACCTTTTTCTACCCTAACATCTCAAATGCATTGAAGCACATTTCTTCTCTACGCTCTTGGTATAACCTGCGGTAGTGTTTACCACATTGAATTTTTATCCTTTTGCATTGTAACACTTCTGTGATTGCATTTTCCATACTGCAGTATAATTTTTTTATTGCACTTAGCTTCTGTAACACAGTGAGCTCCTCGAGTGTTGGAATCGTGCCTAATTCATTCTTTTATTTCCATTTCCTAGAATATAATGTATGTAATAGTTCTTTAATTACAATTTCATGCATGAATTCCCGAATGAATGAAGGTCTCATCATAGCTATCACTAGATCTGAAAAAATTATCATGAATATAGTTGACCTTTGAATTGCACAAAGATGATCTTTAAATATTTACATTATTGGTTCATAGATCTTCAAATCAGTGTTTCATAATCAATTGTGGAATTTTATAAAATCTATGTTTGTTTCTCAGTCCTCAGAAAATCTGATCTGTCCTTTTGTAGTGGTCATCAATGATTACATATATGTTTGTTCATTTGTTTTAATTTTTATTCATGATTCTTATATGAAGTCAGTACTTTCAAAGGTTTCAGTATACTTGCACAGTATTAGGAATGTAGATAAAAGTACAGACATGTGTACTTACCTTTAAGTCTTTCAATACTTGTGCTTAATTTGTTAATGCCAATTTGACAAGTATTCATATTGCTTTGTCTATAATTTTATTCCAGTTTAATTGCAAAACTTACTTTCAGATATTATTTTGGATATTTGTCATTCTTACCTTTAAAACTAGCTAGTAATGGACAAGATGACTAGGGTAGATGATGGAGCTGGAGTTTACAACTACAAATAAATTCCACGCCAATGTTTGTGTGCCATATCTGTAAGGTGATTTAGTGAAGTTGTGATATCTTCTGCTCCACTATAGCTTCCCTTGAATCCGGAGTGCTGCTGTGATTTGATTACTCCAGTGACACTTCGTGGTTTTACTTTTCACGAAGGACAGTAAAATAAGATTTAGTTGTAATGATATGTACAGTATAGAGTTTCATAAAACCTTATCTCATAAAATGTCTGAATAACTTCCCAAGCGTTAAGAAAGAAGAAAAAATAAGAATTTATGACAAGAATAATAAAGGAGGTTCTGCTATTGCAGTACTGCCTATAGCGCTGGAGCTCAGGCCCAGTACACACTGAAGTGGGGATAATCAGAATGAAGCTGCCAGTCGGATACTGCTGTTCATTCTTCTCCCTGGATTTGTGGAACAGCATCCCTGCAGATAATGTTTCCCAACATCGTTGCCAAGATGATCATAGGCTTATGCATCTTGCATACTCATCATTATGGACTGTGACGGGACAATTCATAGAATAGGTTATTTTACTCATAAAGTTATTATAAAATGTGTCTATATTTTAAAACTAAAAAAGATGCATTGATATGATATCTAAGACCCAATGATTAACATATCATTATAAACATTAATGCTATGATAATTAGCTAATATTAATCAACATGAGTGTAAAATAGGGTTTCTCAACTTACATTCTTAGATTAGGTGAGATGTTGTTGAAGGAGGTGCAAATCATCACAAAGAAAGGTTTTTGCACATTCGTGTAAAACAAAGTCCGTGTGCATTCATGACAGTTGGCAGCAATGGAAGAGCAGCGCTGTCAGCTTTTCACTCCTTCACAGCAGTGTGAAGAAGCACTGGACTCATGTGGGTGCCCCTTCTCTGTCCCAGAGGCTACATAGAAGAGACTGTCTAATCTTGGGAAGAGCTGATTACACACAGGGAAGGGGAGGGCAGGACAGGGGACTATGTCATCCAACTCTCCCTGCAAATCACCCACCCTAACCTCTTCTTTTGTATTACCAATTTATTAAGAAAATCACAAGTGTGAACACCCTCTACCACTGTAAAAGAAAATTAGAGGGAAATTAACTCAGAAGGAAGCCCTTGCCTATGCCATAACTGGTTTCCCCTTTTACGCTTTGCTATTGTCACAAATATCGTATAATCTAGAGAGTGTGGTTTAGAAGTTAATTGTTTTGTGAAGTTTTGAAATAATGTATTTTATAATTTTCATGGAATTTATCATACTGTTTTATATTTTATTACCTTTTTTCCCAATAAACGTGTCAGAGTCCAATATTGTAGTATTGTTTTTTTTTTTTTTTTTTTTTTTTTTTTTTGAGATGAAGCTCACTCAGTCGACCCTGGGGTAGAGTGTAGTGGTGTCATACCTCACAACAACCTCAAACTATTAGGTACAAGTGATCCTCTTCCCTCAACCTCCTGAGTAGCTGGGTCTACAGGAGCCCTCTACAATGCCCAGCTGCATTTAAAGATGGGGTCTCACTCTTGCTTAGGCTGGTTTCAAACTCCTGAGCTCAAGAAATCTACCTGCCTTGGCCTCCTAGAGTTCTAGGAATACAGATGTGGACACTGAACCTGGTCAGTATTATAGATCTTGAAAATGAAGTATGACAGGACATGGAGGAAAGTAGGTCTAAACCAATAAATAATTCTGGAAGAAGTTAGTGACAATTACAATTTTCTGAGTCATTCCTAAATTATAACAAAGGACATGCATCCCAAAGCCTGCTTCTCTATGAGAGCTTCTTATTTTAGCTTTTATTAGTTTTTTCCTGGGCCAGTCCCTCAGATTTTCTGTTTCTTTGTGTATAATCTCTTGTCAAACAAACTAAAAATTTAGGAACGGCTCAAGCAAAATTGAAAGTATACTTCACTATAGACCGTGGCTTTTTGACATTTAGAGGACTGATTATTTTAAACAGATATTGGAATCACCTCGAAAACTAAATCAAGTGTTCAGTTTAAAATCACAAGAGTGAAAAGTCTCATGAAGCAAGTTATCTAGCAGCAAAATGTGATGCCCCGAGATGAGAAAGTGACATAGTTGATGAACACTTAATAATGCCCGAATGTAAGTGTATAGATTAAAATGCTAGGAAAAGATGCAGTGTGTGAATTCAGAGTTTCCCCTCTCAGACAGTGTGATACCAGACATTGCCATAATATGATGTCGGGAAACATCACGTTTTATGTAATAATCTGAAAAACAACAGCTTCCTTATCACGTTGCCAAGTCCTGAGATTTCCTCAGTAAATGTCATGTTGTAGCATGTGTCAAATTTGTGAATGATGGTGAAATTCAAGAGTTTTTTGTTTGCTTATTTGTTTTTTGCTTCAAAGAATGCCCTGAAATAAGTAAAGGCCAAAGTGTTTTGAATGTTTTTCCTCTTATCTGTGAGCCAAGAGTCCGTCTTGGAGGATTTGTGTTGACATCTCTGCTGATCTTGATCTATGAATACTCAGCTCTAAGAGAGGTTTTATATCTCTTTAAACAGAAGACTGTCCCGGTGTACTGGCAACAATGCTGCCTTTTACCTAGAAGTGCTGGTGGCAAAATATCCTTAAGGTGAAGAAAATTCTGAATGATGCCATAAAAGCGCTTTGTTTTGCTAAGCAAAGGTCTATCTACTTCAGAATGTTTTAAAAATTGGAATGTACCATCGGACAAAGAGCACATCCATAAATCTACTACTTAGAGAAAGTGCTGGTAGCACTTTCCTCAAGAAGTGTGTGTGAGCTGAAGGGTGACTCGGAGGAGGGCTTGCAAGAAAACAGTAGAGCTGATTCGGCTGAGAATTTCAGGATAAAGCATCGCTGTCCACACTGGCCTGCTTAGCTGATGTGTTTCAACACATGGACCAGCTGGGCAGATCTTTGTGTGAGACTGTAGCACATGTTATACAAGAAATAGAATCTTTTGAAAAAATCAATTAGAAAAGTTACTTTAAGTGTTTTCACTACTGCTTGGGCTTGAGAGTAAGAAAGAGAATCAGCAAGACTTGAGCTTCCACACTTAGAAATATAAATAAATAAATAAATAAATACCTCAGGCTGGCCCTCTGCCTTTCTTTCTTTGGGATACCGTGGCATTTTTCTCCTCTTTTCTCTCCTTCCTCCGTCTTTCCCTCTTTCCCTCTCTGCTTTCTGTGCTGTCTTTCTCATCCCTTCCCCTTACTCTTTTCCTCTTTCCAATATCAAAATCATTCTTTTATATTCTAATCTTTGCCTCTTAGCCTAAAATAAATTATTTTCTTGTCCAATGAGCAGCACTTTTGAGCAACTGAGCATGTCTAAACCTATCACAAAAAATGTAAAAAGAGAAAAAAATATACAAATCATATTCTGGCTTAACTGTTTTAGTTAACAGAAGTTTGTTATACTTTGCATAATGAGTTCTTAAAATTCATGAAAAGAGATAGTACTTTCAAGAAAGTAAACTAAGTTTAATTGCTTTTTTCCCCTGTAAAAATTAGGATAAAATTCTATTTTTTAGTTTTAATACGGGAAAAAAGTATAGCAAAAACCATATACCACATTCAAGATAGCACATTAAAATCTTGTAAACTGAGAATTTATGAGAAAAATTTAAAGCCTATTTGGGCAAAGTAAAGGGATAAATCAGAAAACAAAACTCAAGTTTCCTTTCTTGACACTACCTCTATGTATGTTGTAGGTAGAAATAACCACCCAGGGCGGCACCTGTGGCTCAAAGGAGTGGGGCACTGGCCCCATATACCAGAGGTTCAAACCCAGCCTGTCCAAAAGCTGAAAACTGAAAAAAAAAAAAAAAAAAGTAAAGAGATAACCACCCCAAAAGACAAATCTAATACAAAGACCAAAGTTGTTACTTTTCTGTTGTTGTGCAACAAATAACCACAAACTTGATGGCTTAACGAAGCACTAATTTATTTGCTTAGAGTTCTGTAAGTCAGAAATTCATCATGATGACTTGGATTCTCTGCTCAGGATTACACTAAAACTTAAAATCTTTGCCAGACTGTACTTCTTTTTATAGGTTCTAAGGACGATCCTCTTCCAGGTTCATTATTTTTCCTAAGTTTTATTTTGAATGGCACATAATAATTGCATATCTACGAAGGGTACAATATGTTGTTTCAAAATTACTTGTTATTTTTTATCTTTTTGGTAATGCCCATTCGAACCAGAGTGAGATGACATCTCATTATAGTTTTAAGTTATCTTTCCCTGATGATTAGTGATGTTGGTAATTTTTTCATATACTTGTATACCCTGTTTTTATAAATGTCTATTCAGGTTTTTTGCCCATTTTAAATTAAATTATTTGTTTTTATGCTATTAAGTTGCTTCAGTTCCTTACATAGTCTGCATGTTAACCCCTTGTCAGAGTATAGTCTCAAAATATTTTTATCTATTTTGTCCATTGTCTCTTCATTCTTTTGTTTCCTTTGTTGTGCAAAAGCTTCTTAGTTTGATGTAATTCCATGTGTCTATTTTTGCTTTTTTCATGAGAATTTTTTTATTTTTCCATGAGAATTCTTGTTCAAGTAGTTGTAGGATCAGAGTCTCTATTTTATTATTATCTGCTGCTGAGGGTAAGACCTGTTTTTGAGGCCTTATCCAAAAAAAATCCTTGCCTAAACCAGTGTCCCAAAACTTACGGGGTTTTTTAGTAGCTTTATAGCTTCATTTGGAAAGCCAATGGGTTAATGAAGAAATTCAAAGGGAGATGAAAAAATATTCTAGAGACAAATGCCAAAACTTATGAGATACAGAAAAAGCAGTACTCAGAGGGAAGTTTATATTAGCAAATGTCTATATCAAATAGGAGGCTATCCCTGTAGCTCAACCACTAGGGCGCCAGCCACATACATTGGAGCTGGTGGGTTTGAACTCAGGCCGGGCCTGCCAAACAATGATAACTACAACAAAAAAAATAGCTGGGTGTTGTGGTGGGGTGTTGCAGCCTGTAGTCCCAGCTACTTGGGAGGCTGAAGCAAGAGAATTGCTTAAACCTAAGAGTTTGAGATTTCTGTGAGTTGTGACACCACAGCACTCTACCCAGGCGACATAGTAAGACTGTCAAAAAAAGGAAAAAATATCTCAAATAAATAACCTAAAGTTGCACCTTGAAGAATCAGAAAGAAAGAACAAGCAGCCCAAAATTAGTAGAAGGAAAGACAAATAAAATCAGAAGTAAAATAGAGATTAGAAAACATACAAAATGTAAGTGGTACAAAGCTTTTACTTAAAGATCAGAAAAATTGGAACTACATTAACCACACTAAGAATAAAGATAGAAGATTCAAACAAAGTGGAAGATGAAAAAGAAGACATTACCACTGAAATAGAAATGCGATAGATCATAAAGATTATTACGAACGATTGCATGCCAACAAATTGGAAAATTTAGAAGACAGGGACACATTTTTGGACACCTGACAACTGACCAGATTGACTGGTGACAAAAATAGAAAATCTAAACACCAATAAGAAGTAACAACATTGATTCCATTAAAAACTTCTTTCATCAAAGAAAAGCCTAGGACCTGATGGCTACCCTCTGGATCTTCTAGGTTGATTCTTGTTGAGAATTCATGTTCAAGTAGTTGTAGGGCCAGAGTCCCTATTTCATTATTATTTGTTGCTGAGGGTTTGCTCTTAGCTCCTGGAAAACCATCATCTGTCCTTGCACGAAACTCATAATACACTGAATCTCCTACATGCTTTGAATATATCAATCTTTCTTTTGCTTTCTTCTGGAGAAAACTCTCTGCTTTTAAGGAACTCACCTGATTGGTCTAGACCCATCCAGATAATCTCCATACTTAAAAATCAAATTTGTGGGTCTTTAATTCTACTTGCAAAATTCTTCCCTATCAGTAGCTTGATTAGTGTTTGACTGGGTAATCAAGAGATGAAAATCTAAATGTTTTGCCTGGAGTTATAAGTACTAAAACTAGGCATTAACTGTGAATTCTTTGAAATGTGGTTCAAGAGAGGTCATGCTGGAGTAAGCTGTACTCCTAGTCCAATGACAGGATTCTTATGGGAAAAGTGAAATGTAGACACACAGATATACAGACACACAAGGAAGACAGCCATGCAAATGTCAAAGATTGGTCAGTTATCACCCTCAGTGAGGAGAGGCTTAGACCCCTCAGAAGGAATGAAACTCACTGGCATCTTGCTTTTGAACTTCTACTTACTTCGTGGTACCTAGTTACAGAAGCTCTAGGAAACTGATAGAAATTCAAGATCATTTCATAGTCTTTTTAGATATGGCTCTACACTGTCTTTTAGTCCATTTGCCACAAATATTATCTTACTACATAAAATTTATTTTGGGTCTCAAATAAAAAAAATCCATTTTTTTGCCTACAGTCTTCTGATACTGTTTTATTTGCCTAAAAATGCTTTTTTGTCAAGGTCCAAACAGCTAGCTCATGGATTTTATCAGTTGGTTATTAGAATGTTAAGTTTATTCCAAAGTAAATAAATATCAGGGCCCATGCTAGGATTAAAACTATCTTAATTCACATTAATCACAAAATGTGAAAAACTTTAAGTGCTATTGAAACCATTGAATGGGTATTTAACAGGTTTACAGAATATGGAATCATTTAGAAGGATGCTAGTTCTTGAAATTAAGTGTAATTTGGCTTAAGAGAATTTCTTATTATATTTTGTGTCCTAATAAACTTTCAACTTAAGTGCAATCTCTTTGAGGAAAAAGAGCATTTTTTCACCCTTAATATGTACTATCATCTTCATATATGATAAATGTTCAATTAATATTTGTTATGTTGATAATATATAGATGAAATGACTGAATGAATGGCATTGATTTCTTTTTTTTTTTGAGACAGAGCCTCAAGCTGTCCCCCTGGGTAGAGGGCTGTGGCATTACAGCTCAGAGCAACCTCCAACTCCTGGGCTGAAGTGAGTCTCCTGCCTCAGCCTCCCAAGTAGCTGGGACCACAGGCGCCCACCACAACGCCTGGCTATTTTTTGGTTGCAGCCGTCATTGTTGTTTGGTGGGTCCGGGCTGGATTTGAACCCGCCACCTTAGGTGTATGTGGCTGGTGCTTTAGCCAGTTGAGCTACAGGAGCCGAGCTGGCATTGATTTCTATATATGCATATGCTTCCTTATAATTGAGAACTTCTACCATTATAAACAATTATTATTATGGTGAATAAAGCATAATATTAAATTTTATGATTTTTTTATTAAAAACACAAAAATACCTTGGCACTATGACCAAAAACTTTTAATAAAATACATATTTCATAAATAAAAATATGTTTAAGTGTATTTCATTTTTAAGTGAAAACATATATTTTATTTCTGGGTTTAAAAAACATAAGTGATACATTTAAGTGTGACATTAATAACTTGGCAAAGCATTAGAAAGAATATTCAAATATTAATGCCATTATCTAATGCTACAAATATAATAATATGAAACATGAAAATAAGCTAGAATCTACCTTTTAAATATTTGTTTCACATTTCTTCCCCATAGATTTAGAAAGAGTTTGATAAGATTTGGAAAACTGTCAAAATTTCTAAGAGATTAAGATTAAACAAATGGGCTCAGCGCCTGTGGCTCAATTGGCTAAGGCACCAGCCATGTACACGTAAGGTGGTGGGTTCGAATCCCCAGCCTGGGCTCGCCAAACAACAATGATGGCTGCAACCAAAAAATGGCGGGTGTTGTGGTGGGCACCTGTGGTCCCAGCTACTTAGGAGGCGGAGGCAGGAGACTCGCTTGAGCCCAGGAGTTGGAGGTTGCTATGAGCTGTGATGCCATGGCACTCTACCCAGAGAGATAGCTTGAGGCTCCATCTCAAAAAAAAAAAAAAAGTGCTTGCCATGGTGTGACAAAATTGGAACCCTCATCCATTGCTGGTAGGAATAGGAAATGGTGCAGCTGCGTGGAAACCAGTCCAGCAATTCCTCCAAAGGACGGACATACAGGAAACAAAAGACCCAGTAGTCCAATATCAAGGAAGACAACCTAGAGTAATTAAAATATGTCCAACAAAGCTTGTACTTGATGCTAATAAACAACATTTT
>CAUYQV010025811.1:0-18965 GCA_963574575.1 Galagoides demidoff | reverse complement strand
GAACATACCATGTTCGTGGCTGGGAAGAATCAACATTGTTAAAATGTCTATACTTCCCAAAGCAATCTACAGATTCAATGCTATCCCTATTAAAATACCAACATTGTACTTTCAAGACTTGGAAAAAATGATTCTGCATTTCCTATGGAACCAGAAAAAAACCTGTATAGCTAAGGCAATTCTTAGCCGGGTGCATCAGAATACCATATTTTGGCTGTACTACAAAGCCAAAGTGGTCAAGACAGCATGGTACTGGCACAAAAATAGAGACATAGACATTTGGAATTGAATAGAAAACCAGGAAATGAAACTAACATCTTACAATCACCTAATCTTTGATAAATTAAACAAGAACATTCACTGGGGGAAAGACTCCCTATTCAATAAATGGTGCTGGGAGAACTGGATATCCATATGTAAAAAAGTCTGAAACTGGACCCACACCTTTCTCCACTCACAAAAATTGATTCAAGATGGATAAAGGACTCAAATTTAAGGCATGAAACAATAAAAATCATCAAAGAAAGTATAGAAAAAACACTGGAAGATAACAGCCTGGGGAAAGACTTCATGAAGCAGACTGTTGTGGCAATGGCAGCAACAACAAAAATAAACAAATGGGACTAAATTAAACTGAAAAACTTCTGTACAGTTTAGGAGACAACAACCAAAGCAAATAGACAACCTACACAAAGGGAAAGGATAGTTGCATATTTTGAATCACGCAAAAGCTTTATGACTAGGATCTATACAGAACTCAAATTAATCCACATGAAAAGAGCCAATAATCCCACATATCAATGGGCAAGAGACATGAATAGAACCTTCTCTAAAGAAGACAGAGGAATGGCTAACAAACATATGAAAAAATGCTCATCATTCTTAATTATTAGAGAAATGTAAATCAAAACCACTCTGAGATACCATCTAACCCCAGCGAGAATGGCCTACATCACAAAATCTCAAAACAGCCGATGCTGGCATGGATGTGGAGAGAAGGGAACACTTTTATACTGCTGGTGAACTGCAAACTAATATAACCTTTTTGGAAGGAAGTATGGAGAACCCTCAAAGAACTCAAGCTAGACCTCCCATGTGAGCCTGCAATCCCATTATTGGGCATCTACCCAGAAGGAAAAAAGTCCTTTTATCATAAGGACACTTGCACTAGACTGTTTATTGCTGCTCAATTTACAATTGCCAAAATGTGGAAACAGCCTAAATGCCCACCAACCCAGGAATGGATTAACAAGCTGTGGTATATGTACAGCAGGGAATACTATTCAGCCATTAAAAAATGGAGACCTGGCTCCGTGCCTGTGGCTCAAGTGGCTAAGGCACCAGCCACATACACTTAAGGTGGCAGGTTTGAATCCAGCCCGCCAAACAACCATGATGGCTGCAACTGAAAAAAAAAAATAGCCAGGCACTGTGGCAGGCGCCTGTGGTCCCAGCAACTTGGGAGGTGGAGGCAGGAGACTTGCTTGAGCCTAGGAGTTGGAGGTTGCTGTGAGCTATGCCATGGTACTCTACCCAGGGGGACAGCTTGAGGTTCTGTCTCAAAAAAAAAAAAAAAAAAGAGAGAGACTTTACAGCCTTTGTATTAACCTGGATAGAAGTGGGACACATTATTCTTAGTAAAGCATCGCAAGAATAGAGAAGCACAAATCCTATGTACTCAATTTTGATATGAGGACAGTTAATGACAATTAATGACATGGTGGGGGAAGGGGAGAACAGAAAGAAAAAGGAGGAAAAAAAAAAGAATTGAAGATTGGGCAGTGCCTGTGGCTCAAAGGAGTAGGGTGCCGGCCCCACATGCTGGAGGTAGTGGGTTCAAATCCAGCCCCCACCAAAAACTGCAAAAAAAAAAAAAAAGAGAATTAAAGAGCTATGAAGTAATTTTAAGGTATTAAAAAGCTCTGTCTTACAGATGTGCTATCACCCCAATGAGAAAAGTGACAACTAAGTAAAAGAAGAAAAAGTATATGGAAACAAAATGAGATTGTTTACATGAAGATGAAAGCTAAAAAAAGACCAAAAAAAAAAAAAGAGCTCAAAAACATAATAAACATGTTGAAAAATTCACTAGATCATGGCTCAGTGCCCATAGCACAGTGGTTATGGCGCCAGCCACATATACCAAAGGATACTGTGGTGGGCACCTGCATATTGCTTAAGCCTAGGAGTTAGAAGTTTTGTGAGCTGTGACACCATGGCACTCTACCGAGGATGACATACTGAAACTCTGTCATAAAAGAAAAAAAAAAAAAAGAAAACGAAAAAGAAAAAAGAAAATTTATTAGCCTGGAAAGCAAAAAGGAAAATAAAAAACAGAAGAGAGCTTTAAGAACTCACTACCATCAAGTCTGTTAAAATATTTAGTATTGGAGCTCTGTAATGGAGAAGACAATAAAATGACCAGGGAGGTAACTGAAGAAAGAATGCCTGAGAAGTTTGTAAAGTAAAGGCAGAGAGAAAGCATAAATATTAAAGAAGCTCAACCACTTTCTGTAGGATAACAATCAGATGCAAAACATGGCTCTGTGCCTGTAGCTCAGCAGCTAGGGTGCCAGCCACATGCACCAGGGCTGGCAGGTTCAAACCCGATCAGGGCATGCCAAATAAGAATGACAACAACAACAACAAAATATGGCCAGGTGCTGTGGCGAGTGTCTGTAGTCCCAGGTACCTGAGGCAAGAGAATTGCTTAAGTCCAAGAGGTTGTCGTTGCTGTGAGCAGTGACACCATGGCACTCTACCAAGGGCCACACAGTGAGATTTTGTTCCCTCAAAAGAAAAAGAAAGATGCAAAACAATACAAACTATTTTCAATGATTTTAAAGTTACAAACAGGATCTTGAAATCAGTAAGAAGCATTTGACTTGGCACGTTCAAGGGCACTCCTATGAAATGATCACCAGGTTATGAGGCAAAAATCCTGACAGGCCAGAAAGGCACAGGATCATATATTCAAAGTGGTGAAAAAAGTACCTATCAACCACAAACACTATTTCTGGCAAAACTGACCTTCAATAGTAATTTAAAAAATTAAAAACGTTTGAAGATCAAAAAAGCTTAACAATTTTTTTTTTTTTTGAGACAGAGCCTGGAGCTATTGCCCTCACAGCATTTTTAATGAGTCAAAAAAGAGGGTCTCAGGCATTATCTTCCTCGCAGAAAATAAAATCCACATCTGAGTTTAAAAATATATATATATATTCTCATTTTTTGAGGGCAAATTACATCTGCCATGTTTTCTACACATGCTTTAATAAAACCTATATTAGTAAATGGCTTTGATTTTTTTTCTTTTCTTTTTTTTTTTTTTTTTGAGATTGAGTCTCACTCTGTAGCCCTCGGGTAGAGTGCTGTGGTGTCACAGCTCACAGCAACCTTCAATTCTTGGGCTTAAGTGATTCTCTTGCCTCAGCCTCCTGAGTAGCTAGGACTACAGGCACCTGCCACAATGCCCGGCTATTTTCATTGCAGTTGCCACTGCTGTCTTAGCTGGCCAGGACCGGGTTTGAACCACCACCCTCAGTATATGGGGTCAGAGCCCTACTCACTGAGCCAAAGGAGAGGCCCGGATTTTTTTTCAATAAACTATGCTACCACATAACAAACTTTTAAAACAGAATCCATTTGAGTTGTAACTTTAAAAAAAAAATTGTTAGGGTGGGCCTGGAACTGGTAGCTCATACCTATAATCCTAGCACTCTGGGAAGCCAAAAAAGGTGGATCTCCTGAGCTCACAAGTTGGAGATGAGGCTGAACAAGAGCTAGAAAAATAGCTGACCATTGTGGCAGGTGCCTCTTAGTCCCAGCTACTTGGAAGGCTGAGAGAAGAGAATCACTTGAGCCCAGGAGTTTGAGGTTGCTGTGAGCTGCAACACCAAAGCACTCCAGGAAGGGGGACAAAGTGTGACTCTGTCTCAAAAGAAAAATTTTTTTAGTGAGAAGACAGAGTTTTTGTCAGTTCCAATAGTTTGCTTTTTTTTAAATTAAATCATAGCAGTGTACATTAATACTATCATGGGGTACAGTGTACTGTTTCTGTATCCAGTAGTTTGCTCTTATAACACAATCCTTCATATGAATCAAAATTTTTTTTCTTTTTTTTTAGAGTCAGAGTCTCACTTTGTCACTCTTGGTAGAGTGCTGTGGCATTACAGCTCACAGCAACCTCCAACTCCTGGGCTCAGGTGATTCTTTTGCCTCAGCCTCCCAAGTACCTGGGACTACAAGCACCCGCCACAATGCCTGGCTATTTTTTGTTGTTGTTGCAGTTTGGCTGGGGCCAGATTTGAACCCGCCACCCTCAGTATATGAATCCAATTTGGCAGCAGCATGTCTTTACATATAATCCCTTTCCTACTTATACTCTTTGAAAACTTGCACAAATTCTCTACAAATTAAGCAGAGTGCCTTACTATTTATCTCAACAAAAACATTGTCATCTGTCTACTTTTCACAGAACAATCTTCCTCAGCTGCACTTTTCCTTTTTGGGTTCTGTTTTCCTTTGAGACATTGCAGAGGCCATATGGGGATTAAGAAAATAACACTAGATAAGGGACTCTATTTACTTGTATTATGAAAATTAATAGACAGGAAAGTAGAAAGCAATACTTGGGCCCCTCAACATCTTAGCTGCTGATGCAGGGTGAGATCCTATCTCTTAAAAACTGAAAAAGGTGAGAAGGAGGGGCTAAGATGGTAGCACACAAGGGAATCACAGTGCATTTTGGTCTACAGGGAGCCCAGTACCACCCACTGAGGCCAGTGCTAAGACCTGATTCATGATAGAGTAGGTAGGGACTTCAGCACCTCACTGACAGAACTGGACAGATATTCCAAGCAGAAACTAAACCAAGAAATGAGGGACTTAACCATGACTCCAGAACAAATGGGCTTACGGACATATACAGAACATTCCATCCCAAAAATACTGACTGTATGTTCTCATCAGCTCATGGATCACCCTCCAAAATTGAGGATATTCTAGTACACAAATCAAAGCTCAACAAATTTAAAAGAATGGAAATTATACCTTGTATCTTTTTGGATCATAATGGAATAAAAGTAGAATTCAACTTAAACAGAAACCTTGATACTCACGCCAAGTCATAGAAACTAAGCAACCTTTGGTGAACAACACCTGTGTCAAGGAAGAGATTAAAAAAGAAAATCATTAGATTGTGTAAACAAAATGACAAAGAAGCCACAACCTAGAAAAACCCATGGGATATAGCAAAACCAGTCTTAAGAAGGAAATTCATTGTATTAACCTCATCCAAAAAGGCAAAAAGAGCACACAAAAGCAATCTAACGAATCATCTCAAGGAACTGGAAATAGAAAACCGATCTGATCTTAAACCTATCAGAAGAAAGGAACAATTAAAATTATATCAGAATTAAATGAAATCAAGAACAAAAGAACCATTGGAAGATTAATGAAATAAAAAGTTGGTTCTTTGAAAAGATAAATAGAATTAATGAACTTTTGGCCAGATTAGCTAGACTCAGAAAAGTAAGAATGCTAATAACCACTACTAAAAATTAAAATGGGGGGCAGCGCCTGTGGCTCAGTAGGTAGGACACCAGCCCCATATACTGAGGATGGTGGGTTCAAACCAGGCCATGCTGCAACAAAAAAATAGACAGGTGTTGTGGCTGAGCACCTGTGGTCCCAGCTACTCAGGAGGCTGAGGCAAGAAAATCACCTTAGCCCAGGAGTTAGAGGTTGCTGTGAGCTGTGTGATGCCACGGCACTCTACCAAGGGCAATAAAGTGAGACTCTGTCTCTAAGAAAAAAAAAAATTAAAATGGGGGGCCAGGTGCACCTGTAATCCCAGCACTTTGGTGGCCGAGGTGGGTAGATTGCCTGAGCTCACAGGTTCCAGACCAGCCTGAGCCAGAGCGAGTTCTCATCTCTATAAGAGAAAACAGTTAAAATGGGAAATTAACAACAGATAAGATAGAGATACAAAAGATCATCACTGAATACAACAAAAAAAATTATGCCTAGAAATTTGAAAATGTGGCAGAAATAGACCAATACCTGGCATCACACTACCTTTCTAGACTTAACCAGGAAGAAACAGAACTCTCAAACAAAGGAATATAAAGCACCAAATGGCAACAACAATAAAGTTTCTAACAAAGAAAAGTGCTGAACCAGACTCGGTGCCCATAGCTCAGTGAGTAGGGTGACAGCCACATACACCGAGGCTTGCAGATTGGAGCCCAGCCCGGCCTACTAAAACAAAAATGACAATTGCAACTAAAAGATAGCCAGACGTTATGGTGGATACCTGTAGTCCCAGCTACTTGGGAGGCTGAGGCCAGAGAATCCCTTGAGCCCAAGAGTTTGAGGTTGCTGTAAGCTGTGACGCCATAGCATTCTAATAAGGGGGACTTATAAAGTGAGACTCTGTCTCATTAAAAAGATAAATAAATAAAACAGATGGCCATTTTATCCTACCCAATAATCAGGACCCCTAAATCCCTCACCACTTTCATAATTTATTTTTCATTGGCCATCATGCTCTCCTTCAATTCCTAAACCCCATATTCACTTGTAAAATCATTTCCCACTGATCACCACCATAACAGGAAACTGTAACAGCTGCTATATAGTCTCTCTCTATGGCCCCAGAAAGCAACCCCCCTTATTTTCTACCCACTGGGCCACAGGTTATACCCAGGACCATGAATGGGAAATTGATTTCACTCATATGCCCACACGTAAATGACACAAATACATACTACTGTTGCCTACAAGATACCTTGTCAAAATGAGTCAAAGCCTTCCCAACCACTTCTAAGAAAATTTCAGAAGTTACCCAAGTCCTACTGGATCACATCATCTCCCATTTTGGTCAGCCTAACTAATATGTGGTGCCATGATATGGCCATGCCTTTCTGCTGATTTGTTACAAGATCCCTCTCTTCAAGATACTTCACTATCCTATAGAAATGTAAGATCATCTGTCTCTCTCCTGGCCTAATGTTCATGACAACCCAGAAAAAGAAAGGAATAGCTTCTTTCCACTGTTTAGACCCAACAAAAGTAGCAGGCATGGAGGCAGTAAGATATACCTTCCCACCTCCAAAAACCATGAAAACATACCTTCCAATACACAAAAGCCCTTGACATTTACATAGAAGTGAGGAAGGAGACATAAATATTTTACTTTTTTTTTTTTGAGATAGAGTTTCAGTATGTTGCCCTGTATAGAGTGCACTGATATCACAGCTCACAGCAACTTCAAACTTTTGGGCTTAAGCGATTCCTTTGCCTCAGCCTCCCAAGTAGCTGGAACTACAGATCCCCACTACAATTTCTGGCTATTTTTTGTTGCAGTAGTCATTGATGGTTAGCTGGTCCCACTGGGTTCAAACCCGTCAGCCTTGGTGCATGTGGCTGGCGCCTTAGCCACTGTGCTACAGGCACCGAGCCTTTTTTTTTTTCTGAGACAGGGTCTCACTATGTCACCTCCCAAGTAGCTGGGACTACAGGTGCCCACCACAATGCTGGGCTATTTTTTATTGAAGTTGTCATTGTTATTTAGCTGGCCTGGGCTGGGTTCAAACCCACCAACTTCAGTGTATGTGGCTGGAGCTATAACCACTGTCCTATGGGCACGGCACCTAAACACAGTTCTACTAACAGTGAAAACTGGCTCGGCGCCTGTGGCTCAATCGGCTAAGGTGCCAGCCACCTACACTAAGGTGGCGGGTTCGAATCCCCAGCCCGGGCCCACCAGAAAACAACGATGGCTGCAACCAAAGAATGGCCGGGCGTTGTGGTGGGCGCCTGTGGTCCCAGCTACTTGGGAGGCGGAGGCAGGAGACTCGCTTGAGCCCAGGAGTTGGAGGTTGCTGTGAGCTGAGATGCCATGACACTCTACCCAGGGGGATAGCTTGAGGCTCCATCTCAAAAAAAAAAAAAAAAAAGTGAAAACTATGCAGCATTGCTTTACAACATGATATAAGAATTCAAAAACACATTTCAAGATTTCGGGGAAAATAATCAATATTTTGATCTAATTGCCCCTCCATTTGCATTTGGAGACCAGTCTGAGCAAGAGTGAGGCCCCATCTCTAAAAATAGCGCAGCATTGTGGAGGGCACCTATAGTCCCAGCTACTTGAAAGGCTGAGGTAAGAGAATCCCCTGATCCCAAGAATTTGAGGTTGCTGTGAGCTGTGACACTATAGCACTCTACAAAGTGTGAGAAAGTGAGAATCTGTCTCAAAAAAAAATTTACCAAAAATAAAAAATATAAAAAAGAAACAATTATATTAATAAAAAATACAGTAGGTCAGGCATGGTGGATCATGCCTGTAATCCTAGCACTCTGGAAGACTGAGGCTGGTGGATTGCTGGAGCTCATGAGTTTTACCAGCCTGAGCAAAAGTGAGACCTGACTCTGCTAAAAATAGAAGTACTTAGGCAAAAAGATTGCTTGACCCCAAGAGATGGAGGTTGCTATGAGCCATGATGCCATGGCATTCTACCCATGGCGACAGCTTGAGACTTGGCCTCAAAAATAAATAAATGAATAAATAATAAAAATACATTAAAAAGTACCAAATACAGTAAAAGAAGCACTGTATCTTCAGTGGGCTCATCTATAGCCTCAGTAAAACCAAGGAAAGGGGTAATGCCTGTAGCTCAGTAGTAGGGTGCCAGCCACATACTCCGAGGCTGGTGAGTTCAAACTCAGCCTGGGCCAGCTGAAACAACAATGACAACTGCAGCAACAACAAAATAGCTGGGTGTTCTAGTGGGCGCCTGTAGTCCCGGCTACTTGGGAGGCTGAGGTAAGAGAATCACTTAAGCCCAAGAGTTTGAGGTTGCTGTGAGCTTTGATGCCACTGCAGTCTACTCAGGGTGACAGCTTGAGACTCTATCTCAAAATAAATGAATAAATAAAAAAGAAAAATACAAAACTTTTTTTAAAAAAAGCCAAGGAAGAAATCCATAAATCTGAACATTCGTTGATAATAATAGATAGAAAAATTAAAATAAGAATATATATGTGTGTGTGTGTGTGTGTGTGTACAGGGAGAAAAGAAGAGACAGTGAGAGAGACAGACTACAAATAAATAAATAAAATATGAAATAAAATAAAATTAAAATAAGTACTTCTTTTAGAGACTGGAATTTAGCCACTTTGATACTTGTCATGATTCTAGCTCATGGCAGCCTCTAGCACTAAGCTCCTTCTTCCCCAGCCTCCTGAATAGCTGAGAGTACAGGCATGAAGCACCAGGCCTGGCCAATTTGTGTTTACATTTTGTAGAGGTGGTTCCTTTCTATATTGCTTAGGCTGGTCTAAAAGTTCTTCTGGCCTCACCTGATCTTTCTTTGGCCTTGAAAAATGGTTAAATTGATGAAGGAGCCACAATTTTCCTGGCCCCAAATCTGAAAATTTTAAATATGTACCCCTGTAGTTTTCAATGTTGAATATAACATATATCTTTTTTTTTTTTCTGAGAGGCAGTCTCACTTTGGTGCCCTCAGTGAAGTGCCGTAGCATCATTGCTCACAGGAACCTCAAATTCTTGGTCTTAAGATCTCTTGCCTCAGCCTCCCAAGTAGCTGGGACTACAGGTGCCCACCACAATGCCCAACTATATTTTTTGTTGCAGTTGTCATTGTTGTTTAGCAGGAAGAGGCTGGGTTTGAACCCACCAGCTCCAGTGTATGTGGCCAGCACCCTAAACGCTGAGTTAAAGGTGTAGAGCCCAATATAATTTCCCCAGATTGGGCAGTAAAGAGGCATCATGATATATTATATATATCATTTTAATGGATATAACATTATATACAAGGTTAAATGCAAATGTTCTCCAGGAAGTGCCAGATCTCTGTAAGGAGAGGAAACCCTGATTGTGGCTCTAAGTGAGAACCTGTCACTCAGGGCATTAGGGGCAAGGCTTGGGGCCTTATCCAATCAGAAGAACTGGGGTATGATCTGTCCAATCAGGAGCTCAGAGGGAGAGGTAGGGGCAGTTTCTACAGTCTATCCCGGCATTTGTCTGTTGCATCAGGCAGCCAAGGTTAAATCAAGTTCATTGCTCCTTCCTCTTAACTGTGGAGAGTCCAGGCGTGTGTGCCATGTCTCAGTAGCTCTGTGATCTGCAAGTACTGAAAAATCTGCCAGGAGGATCCTGGGATAACAGGGAAGCCGGGAAATGGTGAGTGTGTGGAGCTGATTGTCCTGGAGGGTTAGGAATTGGCTGGAATTAGCTGTGGTTTGAGACCTCCCGGGTCATCTCCAGAGTCTGCAGGTCCAACTCCCTGCTGGTTGGTGCAGCTCAGACCCTTCTGAGTAGAGGGTGGGGGCTAAAATTGGCAGCAAGGACCCTGAGTGTGACTTGGCCAACACCAAAGCCAAAGTAGAGGGTGGGGGCTAAAATTGGCAGCAAGGACCCTGAGTGTGACTTGGCCAACACCAAAGCCATTTGTAAGTGGCTCTGAATCTGCAGCTCCACGTCTCCCCAGATTGGGCAATAAGGAGGTGTCATCAGGGGAGGATCCCACCCAGTGGGTCAGCACAGTGCCTAGTCTGTCTTTTTATCTGTTAAAAATTAAACTAAATGCAGGTGTCTCGTGCCTGTATTTTACCACTCTGGGAGGCCAAGGCCTGAGCTTATGCATGCAGTACTAGCCTGAGCAAGAGTGAGGCCCCATCTCTACTAACAAATGGAAAAACTAGCCAGGCATTGTGACAGGCACTTACAGTCCCAGCTACTTGGAAGGCTGAAGTTAGAGGATGAATTGAGCAGAAGTGTTGAGGCTGCTGTGAGTGGTGACTTCATGGAACACTATTCAGGGGGACAGCATGAGACTGTCTCAAAAAAATGTGTTTGTTTTTTTTTTTAACTAATACACCCTTAAAACTTTATTTTTTTAATTATTTTTTATTTTTTGAGACAGAGTCTCACTTTGTCGCCCAGGGTAGAGTGCCTTGGCATCATACCTCACAGCAACATGAAACTCTTGGGCTCACGTGATTCTCTTGTCTCAGCCTCCCGAGTAGCTGGGGCTGCAGGTGCCCGCCACAACGCCAGGCAAGTTTTTAGAGATGGTGTCTTGCTCTTCCTCAGGCTGGTTTTGAACATGTGAACTCAGGCAATCCACCCTCCCCTGCCTCCAGAGTGCTGGGATAACAGGTGTTAGCCAGCCTGCCCCTCCTTTAAAGAGTTTATTAGAGCAAAGAGCAGTGCATGGATTAGAAAGCCCCCAGTGGTGATTTCTTTCTTTCTTCCTTTCTTTCCTTTCTTTCCTTTCCTTTCTTTCCTTCCTTTCCTTTTCTTCCTTTCCTTCCTTTCCTTTCCTTTCCTTCCTTTCCTTCCTTCCTTCTTTCCTTTCTTTCTTTCCTTTCTTTCTTTCTTTCTTATTGAGAAAGAGTCTTACTTTGTTGCCCTCGATAGAGTGCTGTGGTGTCATAGCTCACAGCAACCTGAAACTCTTGGGCTCAAGTGATTCTCTTGTCTCAGCCTCCCTAGTACCTGGGACTATAGGTGCCTACCACAATGCCCAGCTACTGTTTTGTTTTTTTTTTTTAAGCTGGCCTGAGCCAGGTTCAAACCCACCAGCACAGCTGCACACGGCCAGTGCCCTAACCACTGAGCAACAGGCCCTTACCCTGCAGCCTCCCACCGTGATTTCTGTTTGTGTGTCCACAAGCAGGGCTGAAAGATTATAAAAGGGTCAGGAAGTAGCAAACAAAATCCAAAAATTGCTTGGTTACAGTAATGTAGTCATCTCATTTGGATTGTACAAGTGGCTTATCTTCAGGTTATGTTTTCACAACTTAATTAGCCATTTGTATTTGGTTAAGCCTAAATTTTGGTTTCTCGTAACATTAGTAATTGACAAAGCATTTGAGTTGGATTTCAATATCCCTACATAGGAAGTGAGGAAAGAAAAATTAGGTCAGCCAACTACTAGTTGTTTTAACACTCTACAAAAGGGCTTGTTTCTCCCAGCATTTTCACAAGATATGGCAAGCAGAATCTCAAATCAACTACTCTATTCCCCAGCATAACTCTCCTAGGGCTTGTAGGAAAATGTTAAATTTCTTCTTTATCCCCCACATCCCTAAATTTCAACTTCCACTCCCTAATTCACATTATCTACTATTTGTCCTTTGCTATATTTTACAACAAGATGTCCTTTTCTGTAAAGTATGTCCTTTATTATGCTTTATCATTTCTCACAGAGTAGTGGATGGCTTTTTATTTATTTATTTTAATTTTTTTTTTTTTTTGAGACAGAGTTTCACTTTGTTGCCCTCCGTAGAGTGTCCTGGCATCATAGCTCATGGGAACTTCAAATTCTTGGGCTCAAGCAATTCTTTTGACTCAGCCTCCTCAGTAGCTGGGACTACAGGCTCCTGCCACAATGCTCGGCTATTTTAGAGACGAGGTCTCCCTCTGGCTCAGACTGGTCCCAGACCTGTAAGCTGATACAGTTCACCCATCTTTGCCTCTCAAGTGCTGGAATCTAAGGCATCTTTATGAGCATTTTCTTGTTTGTTTTATTTATTCTATGTGGCCTGTTATATTTTAAAAATTTGAGATGCTTATATATATTACTTATATGTTAAAACTTATTTATATTCCCTGAACATGCAGAAAAGTAATAATGTAATGTATATGTCTGAGACATGAGGAGAGAATAAAATGAAAACCAACAAGATAGTTCTTTCAGTTTTATGAATTTCAAAAGTACTGTGTCCCATCAAAAAATATGAGTTCCTTTATATTCCAAAGTAAACTATGACACAATAAAAATTAAAAGGAAAGGGAAGTTTTTTCATTATACGTGATGGCTCATACATGGCACTTAGTAAATTCTTCTTAGATATTAATAGGGTTGATAACCAAGAGGAAAATAGTAACCTTGTTAGTGAAGCAAACTAGTAGAGGCCCTTAACCAGGTGAATGAAGTTACCATCAGGTGTAATGGGATAAATTGGTATCTGTTGTCAATGACCACAGAGAGTGCATAATCGCCACTGTGGTGTGAGAGGGGAAATTAAATCATGTAACCTGAAACTAATCATGTGACACCAACTGGGCTGAGAACCACTTAATTAAAGAGAATAGTTTGAGCCCAAGAGTTTGCGTTTGCTGTGAGCTATGACACCAGAGCACTCTATGGAGTGTGACAAAGTGAAGCTCTGTCTCAAAAAAAGGCTTGGTGCTCATAGTACAGTGGTTATAGTGCCATCCATATACACTGAGGCTGGCAGGTTGGAACCCGGCCTGAGCTGGATAAACAATAATGACAACTGCAACAAAAAATAGCTAGGAGTTGTGGCAGATGCCTGTAGTCCCAGCTACATGGGAGGTTGAGACCAGAGAATTGCTTAAGCCCAAGAGTGAGGTTTGCTGTGAGCAATGATGCTAGGGCACTCTACAGAGCGTGACAAAGTGAGACTCTGTCTCCAAAAAAATAGCTTAGACATTAGTTAATATCTTTGTGGTGATCTCCATAGTATATTTATTTATTTATTTTTGAGACAGAGCCTCAAATTGTCACCCTGGGTAGAGCACTGTGGCATCGCAGCTCACAGCAACCTCCAACTCCTGGGCTTAAGCGATTCTCTTACCTCAGCCTCCCAAGTAGCTGGGACTATAGGCGCCCACCACAATGCCTGGCTATTTTTTGGTTGTAGTTGTCATTGTTGTTTGGTGGGCCCAGACTGGATTCGAATCTGCCAGCTCTGGTGTATGTGGCTGGCACGTTAGCCACTTGAGTTACAGGTGCCAAGCCTCTATAGTATATTTAAAACCATCAACAGAGATTTATAGTTTCTTTACAATTATATATATTTATTAAGAAAAATGTTTGGCTCGGCACCTGTGGCTCAAGCTGCTAAGGCACCAGCCACATACACCTAAGGTGGCAGGTTTGAATCCCCAGCCTGGGCCTGCCAAACAACAATGATGGCTGCAACCAAAAAATGGCCAGGCGTTGTGGCGGGCACCTGTAGTCCCAGCTACTTGGGAGGCGGAGTCAGGAGACTTGCTTGAGCCCAGGAGCTGGAGGTTGCTATGAGCTGTGATGCCATGGCACTCTACCCAGGGGGATAGCTTGAGGCTCCGTCTCAAAAAAAAAAAAAAGAAAAATGTTCTACTCTATCACTTTTCTTTTGCGTATGGCTACAATTTCTATGCATTTGTGTGCATAAAATGTTAGCTTTTTTGATCAATTTTGTGTTGCTGCCTTAGCTTGTTTTCACTACTCTTCTCTATTACAAAATACTCTCTGAACGTTTGGTTGGGGCTGGCTCTGTATCTTGACCTATACGGCCCACTCTTCCCTCTGTATTCTCCCTCTCTGCTGCTCCGAAGTGTGGCTTTTGGATCTGAGGCATGAGAATCACTGGTGAGTTTGTTAGCAATGCAGACTCTCAGCTGGAACTTGTGAGCTCAGGCAGTTTGCCTACCTCAGCCTCCCAAGCGCTGGGATTGCAGGTGGGAGCCACCGCACCTGATTTATCTATTTTTTCTTTTTTTTTTTTTTCAGGAATTGTTGACATTTGGTTATGGGGCCAGAGAATTCTCTCTGAATGAGTTTGAATATCTGGACCCTAAATAAAATCTGCCCATGATCACATAGTGAATGTGTTATTTATTTATTCTTTATTTCAGGAACTGGTAACATTCAGAGATATCACCATAGAATTTACTGCAGAGGAGTGGGAATACCTGGACTCTGCTCAGCGGAATTTGTATAGAGAAGTGATGTTAGAGAACTTAAGAAACCTGGTCTCTGTGGGTGAGAATACCTTCCCTCCAGAATCTCTAACTTACCTCAAGGGTTTTCTTTCTTTCCTTTGCTGAATGTGCCTTTGAAGCTTGTGCTTTGCATGAATAAGTCTCAGAATCCTGATAGGAAAAAAGATGGATGTTCATTAACATACAAAAAAATCCCTTTGTTGACTTCATTATTTACCTCTTCTGATGACTTTTGAGTTTCACTCTAGTTTAGTGGTGATTCTAAAAATTCAGTGATATAAAATATTCATTTCTACACCTCAAAAATCAATTTCTCCTATTTTTTACATCTCAGATTATTGTGAGGATAAACATGCTAAGGTTACATGTTGTTGCCCATTAAGTGAGAGCTCACCAATCCCCCTTCTTCCTCTCTCCCTTATACCTTGCCCCACATATGAATTTAATGAGTTATTCTTGTTAAGGCCTGTATTTGTTCATTTACAGGCCTCATATTGAGTAAACTGCATACTTGGTTTTCCATTCTTTTGATAGTTCTTTATAAGGAATGTTGTCCAACTCTATCCAGGTGAATATAAAAGATAGGAAGTCTTCCTCATTTTTATGACTGAATAGTATTCCATGCAATACATACACCACAGTTAATTGATCCATTCATGGGTTGATGGACACTTGGGTTGACTCCACGTCTTGGCATTTGTAAAGTGAGCTGTGATAAATATTCTATCATAAATGCCTTTATGATAAAATGATTTTTTTTCTTCTTCATAGATATTTAGTATTGAAATGCAGGAATCAATGACAGGTTTACTTTGAGTTCTTTGAGTATTCTCCATGAGTCCTGAACTGTGGCTGACACAGGTTACAATGCCACTTCAATGTTGCTGTTCTCAGGGCTAACTGGTCCGTGATGCAGAGGAAAGCACTGCAGACAGAATAGCGTAAAAGGGAGACTGAGGCTCGCTCTGGCACTCAGTAACTACCTATCTATTGATTTATATACTCTAAAACATCCAATAAAAGTTCAAAATATCAAATGATGTTTTGTGATAAAAGATCACGGAAACTGCCATAAAAAATTCCAATTCAGCATGATTACTGCTGAGCATGTATACAATTGATACAAATTGAGAACATTTTGCTTGGGGCTAAACCACAAGGGCACCAGGCTGTCTGTTCCGTTAGCCCATTTCCTTAATCTAAAACTAGCAACTATTGTGTTAATGAGGAGAAAGGGACAGAGTACAACAGCCCAGTGCCTCAACAGGTGTTTATCCCCCAGCTACAACCCGGCAGTGTGACCCTCCAGCGTATTTCTTTCTGAGATCCTTTCTGAGAATGCTTCTGCTTTTCTGCAGGCCCGGGCATGTCCTCAGAGTAACGGAATTCCCTCTTAGGGCCACGTTCCTCAGGGAGCACATGAGGCTAAACTACCATGTCTAAACGTGGAGGGCTATACCCCTTCACTTCAGGATCCACTTTCAGATAAATATTGGTTGTTCTGCATTCAGGAGCACAGATGGATGTTTCTCCCTGAGGGTCCCTGTGTGGGCAGGATTTTTCTCATAACTATGGGTGACAGGTGAAAACAGTGGGTTTTAGGTTGATTCACTATCCACAGATAGAATCGAGATCCGCAGGTCTGTTTACCCGACACACACGTGGATGTGAATCCTCCTTTGTATCTTGGCAAAAGGTGCTAGTGGCAGACCAGCATCACATAAGCAACATATAGCTAAGTCTACAGTGGAACATGGTCATTGTTTATTCTGTTGCCAGGACTATCACTCAAAAGTCTGCTAATGGGTCATCATCCAGCTCTCTCAAAATCATAGTCTTCAATCTTGGTCTCCCCCAGGATTTCAGAAACACTCACCTAAATCCCAAAACTCCTGTAAAGGCTTCTTTGTTGGGGCATAATTCTCACAATATGCTGTGAGGGTTATGAGTGGCAGAGCTCCTATTTCATCATCATCTTAGGTGTCTTTCCTATGTGTTCACTTTCTGAAATGTACGTCAAATTTGTACACAATTCTTAGATTGAAAAGTTCTGAAATACAATGCTACAATTACATGTTATGTAAGAAGTAAATTACATTACTGGTGAGTGCCTCATTAAAATGTTTATAAGTTCAAGTTTATTGCAGACAACAAGAAGTTACCTAAATTTTTATCAGTTTTTCTCTGTCTATGTTTTAATGATGGTATAATTTCATCCCCAGTGTTTACTTTGTATTTCAGTCATTGACACCATGTTTTACAACATTTATGTTCTTCCTTCATTTGGAAAGTTAGGCTTTTCTTGGTTTCCAAAGGCTGTATTATTGCTGCTGTAGTTTGTGTAAAAATTGCACCAATATTCATGGGTGCACAGAATTAAAAACAGTGGATGTCAAATATATTAATTTATTTTTTTGAGACAGAGTCTCACTTTGCCGCCCTTCATAGGGTGCTATGGCATCATAGCTGACAGCAACCTCAAACTCCTGAGCTGAAGCAATTTTCCTGCCTCCGCCTCTCAAGTAACTGGGGTTACATATGCCCACCACAATGCCTGGCTATTTTTTTGTTTAGCAGCCCTGGGCCAGGTTCAAACCTACATGCCCCTGTGCATGTGGCAGAGCTCCAATTTTTTTTTTTTTTTTTACAACAGAGTCTCCTGTTCTTTCACTTGGGCCACAGTGCCATGGCATCAGAATATCTCAAAGCAACTTCAAACTCCTAGGCTCAACTAATCCTGCTTCAGCCCCTGGAGTAGCTGACACTACAGGTGGACAGCATGACGGCTAATTTTTCTTTTATTTTAGATGAGATAGGGTCCTCACTCTTGCTCAGCCTGGTTACAGACCCCTAAGCTCAAGCAATTCTCCCACCTCAGCCTCCCTGGTTGCCAGGATTACAGGCAGGAGCCACCATGCCCAGCTCCTAGTGATAACTTTTGGTGTTACATATATTTTGCCAATGTGAAAGTATTTTTAATACTACATTCAACAACATTTTTCAATTCTTTTTACATTCAGTCCATATGTATCCTTACATCTAAAGTGCTTTTGTAGAAAGCAAAGTTGGATATTATTTCTTGAATTTATTCAGACAAAGTATGTCTTTTGTTGATTTAGTTTATTTATGTAGGAAGTAAATACTGAAATGAAGTGGCTATTACTTCTGTTGTATTTTATTTCTCTTTGTATGGCTTACTGCTATTTTCTTATTGTTTTCTTTTACTATCTTCTTTTGTGCTTTGTTGATTTTTTTGGTGATATACTTTGATTTCTTTCTCATTTCCTTTTCTATATCTACTATACTTTTGAGATAATTTTTCCTTTTAATTCTAAACCCCTAAAACATTGAGCTATGTATCCATATAGATATTTTTCTTGTCATTGTCGTAGATATGACATAAAACTTCTAAAAGTTATAACAAACTGTTTCACGGTGCTAAAAACTAATGGCCTTCTTTTCCCTCTTTCCATCCTCAGTTGCATTGTTTTAATGCCATAGATTATATCTTTTCCTATTGAGTATCCATCAGCACAAACTAATGTTTATTTTCAGGCTTCATCTTTTCAAATCTATAGCAGAATTAAAACTATTTTTGTCAACCAATCATTATGATGCCACAGAATGCTGTATATGTGCATATAATTATATTTACCATAGAACTCTATGTATTCACAATACTGTGTGGCTAATATTTTACTTTTAAATATGAGGTACTGACTCTGTACAAATTCACATAAGGTGTGCCTCTTGGATATAAATTGTTAAGCTTTTTTGATCTTGGAACGTTTTAAAAAAATTTTTTTTTTTTTTTGCAGTTTTTGGCCAGGGCTGGGTTTGAACCTGCCACCTCAGGCATATGGGGCTGGTGCCCTACTCTTTTGAGCCATAGGCGCTACCCATGTTTTTAATTTGTTAACTTACTGTTGAAGGCCAGTTTTGTCAGAAATAGTGTTTGTCCTTGGTAGGTATTTTTTCACCATTTTCAATATATTATCCTATGCCCTTCTGGCCTGTAAGGATGTTTGCTTCATAACCTGGTGATCATTTCATAGGAGTGCCCTTGAATGTGCCAAGTTGAATGCTTCTTGCTGATTTGAAGATCTTGTTTGTAACTTTAAAATTATTGACCTGCCATTTGATCCTGCAATTCCATTGTTAGGTATATACCCAGAAGATAAAAAATCACATTACAATA
>CAUYQV010025806.1:0-14227 GCA_963574575.1 Galagoides demidoff | reverse complement strand
GGAAGTTGCATTTTTTTGGAACCTCAATCTGTTCAAACAAATACCAGGGATTATAATATAGTTTGATGACCCTTAAAGTGGTATCTGCTATTGCAAATTTCTTTAACCCCTGTTTCAAAATTGATATTGCAAAATTGTATGTGTCATGCCAGAAGTAAAGGCACTCCTTTCCCACTATTTCTCTTTTTTGAAATATTATCCATTGTTACAGTAGGCTTTCAGGGTCATATATAATGAACCAAGGTTTGAAGAGATCAGAGGATCACACGTACAGCTGGCAAGTAGTGGAACCAGGATCTTCTGACTCCTAATACCATGTAACCTGTTATCTCATTCCACAGTCCTGCCACCCTAGTAACCTGAATACAATGTAGAAATTATGAGCAGGGATTCCCCTTCTCACTTCCTGGACCTGAATCCCAGGTTTACACTGACAGCTCTGTGACCTTGGGAAACCAGCTTACTCTCTGTGTGCATTTGTTTTTTTTGTTTGTTTATTTGTTTTCAACCCAGAAAATGAGAATAATAATAGTTACTATCCCTCAGGGGTTTTGTGAAAAATAAATAAGGTAATGCATTCAAAGCCTTAGAATAGCACCAGAGGAAATTCTCTATCAGTGTGCACTATCATTGATGTTGGCCTTTGTAGGAATCTGCCTTATTTCTCTCCTACCCTTCTTTGGTGAAATAGTGCCAGAATATGGCAGCAGGATTGACCTGCAGAAGCCTTTAACATGTGATAACAGAAATAAATGTGTATAAAACAACAGCAAGTGTTCAAATGAAAACAAATTGAATACTAGAGCATAATAATATGAAGAGATGAATAGAAAGTGTAATGAAATTAAGATGACCAGGACAGATCCTATTGGTTCCATGCCTACTTTTGCTCCTGGCTTCTTACAATTTCCATGTCCACAGCCTTATTTCCAAACACCAGCTCTTTAACCCTTTGTCAGAGGACTTTCTCTGGCCCCCTGGAGCCTGTTCCACTCCGAGGCCAGAAGCTCTGGAAAATCAACACCCTACCAACAGGGGCCTCAACCACTGACTGATGAGGATATATAGCCCAGCTAATCTGTATTCAGGAATGTCTCACAGAACTGGCTGCAGTGAACACTTATCAAATCCTTATTCAATTCGTACAACACCAGTAGCTGCTCCTTATAAGAGCAGGCAGGAAGTGAAAAAATTAGGGCCTCTGTCCTTCAGTACACACATACACATGTCATTTTTATTATTATACTTGCTTAAAGAACAGCTTTGGTAATCAGTCTTAGTAAATTTAAAAACAAGTCCATGTGATTCTAAAAGCCTTTGCAGAATGTTATTAATTTCTACCTTGGATTTCTGTCTCTAGGCAACAAAGTGATTTCACCTGGTACATCAGATAGTAAAATTTCCTATAACTCTCCTTTAAAAATCATTTAACTTTGTCTTTACATTTTATGTTATACAGGATATAGATTCCTTAGAATGACCTTCTTTTGAGTCTGTGGCCAGCCTCAACTGCATTTTCAAAACCCTCACATAATGAATGCTTGCTTCTAGACCCAGCAAGTTTCCTTTGCTGAGCTCACACTGGGTGATGATACTGATGACATGATTGGGACATTTGGGTTCTTGCAACATGACATATTTTTCAGCCACCTAATTTGATAATTGATCCTAAAGAAACTTGGCTCCAGTTCTTCTCAAATATTAGAATAATAATGGCAGAACGGATCTCAAACCTCAAAGGAACTATGCTATCTAAGATCTTAGCAACCTATTTCTTAATAGGACCAGAAGTTTCTGTTCACAAAGTGTGAATGCTCAGGCAGCTAATGCCTGTGATTCAGCTCAGTGGATCCCAGGTTAGGATTGCTTAGACTTGTAAGATAGAAAAAAAAAAAAGTGAACCCTAGTTTACCAACTTTCTGATTCTGCTATAATTTAAAACATCACAATAACCTTTTGTCTAATATCATCATCATCCATAAATCACTCCAATCTAATAAGGTCTGATTAAGGGATAGTCCTTACAAAAGATATCTACATATGTGTGTGCATATATAGGGATATCTGTGTGTATGTGTATGTATAATATATGAATATTATTATATATATGTATATGTTGTACATATATATACATATATATGTATATACCATTTTTAAATTTTACCGTAAATCAGTGAACATTTCAGCAAATGTCTTCATCGAGCTATAGACCGGCACATTTGCTACTGGTTAGACTAACCACACAAATGGATGCAAAGATAAAGTGGACTGTTTTCCATTTTGTCAAAATGAAAATCAAAGTATTCAGTAGTTACTGGTTCCTACTTCTTTTTAAAACTAAATCTGTATGCTTTTCTCCTTCACCAAAGCCTGAAATTTAGACCTGGGACCCAGCTGTGGGACACCCATGTCCTCTCACTGTTGATGAGGCTATGCAGGTATTATTTTTACATATGACACAACTGAGACTCAGATAGGTGCAGTCACTTGCCCAAGAGCTCAACATGGAGAGCCTAAGGCAAGACGTGCCTCTACCCATTGCCAGTTTCTAGCTCATCTCCACAATACACCCTTTCATGTCGCAGAACCAAAAACAAATCTCATTAGAGCTCTGACATTAATACTTTTTGCCAGCCCACACAAAAGATTTGGGGCACCTGAGAAAATCCCACAACTGCTGTACAACAAGAGTTTGTTTGTTAGCTTATGACAGGAGGGGATGGACTTTTCTCTGAGGGGCCTTGCTTCCCATTGATTCATTCTTAGCCAGACAATGGAACCAGGTGCCTATAGACTAAGTACAGTGGCCTGATTCAATGATTCAATGGCTGAAATAAATAAATCACAAACAGCTTCTTTCAAGTATAATATAAATCTTTATACCACAATCAGATGACTCATGCTTGTATCCATCCATTTCTTTGGGCTTAGAAGCTACGATGGCCAAAAAAAAAAAAAAAAAAAAAAAAAAAAAGCCTGAATATACTAAGCTAGTAGGTTCACGCAAATAGGTAAAAACTGGGACTATCTTTGAACTGGGAAAGGTTATTTTTTTCCTGCATTATATGCACATGATAAAAAAATTAATCCTCCAGGCATAGCTACAACCATGAATATTATCAGATTACTTTGGAGGCAAAGAAATAAATTGCTATGGAGTCATATTCTTAGTGATTTGGTTGTTCAGAGGTAATATGTATTTTTTCCCCCATGGGGGCAAAAGTTTTTGTGGAAAATAAAATTACATGTGCTGTGCTGCCTTCAGTATATACGAAAGGTTTTAGCCAGGGAATCTGTGTACATTGAACAAAGAATTATCCTGGTAAGGACACATTCTGTCTTCAAAGGCAAGCAAAAGATGGGTGAGGTTATATAGGGTGATAGGCAGGAAAGCAAGGGGAATGGGTATGAGCAGCTACAAGGCAACTCCTAATGAACACACAGAGATGGGAATAGCAACAGAATCCTCGGCACTTGTCTATCTTTCTGGGTTGGAAGGCTTTCTGCTCCTTTATGTGGCTGAATAACAGGCCCTGTTTGGCTAGCATCAGGGAACAGGAAGTTTTGGGTGGGACCTACGTACAGTAGCTCAGAAACATCAAGGTGCAAGAAGAAATTGGTTCATTTTTGTTCAAAGAGAAAAACCACTGTTTGTTTTCCAAGTTCAGTCCCCTGAGATTAGACAAATGACTCCTAGAAGTATATTGCTTGTACTTCCAGGAGCTCCACGCTCATAAAAACTCATCCATGAGTCACTGGCTGCCTTCACCATGAAGAAATGCCCTCAGCGCAACCATATAGTCAAAACAAACTTCTGTTGTTGGGTTATTCCTGTCATGTTTAGGACACCTATCCGTTTACATGTTGGTCAGAGTGTCAAACTTCCAGAATCAACTAAGTTTACATCATTAAATTTTCTTTCACAAGGATATAGAAAAGATTTTTAAATGTTCTCCCACAAAGTACTATAAATCATTGAATGGGGAGGCTCCCTGAACATTGTTCTCCACACCACCTTCTAAGGGTACTTGTGAAAACCATATCTGATGAGGCCACCACTTGTTTAAACTCATCCTCATGATTGCCTTTGGACTGATTTACCAGCCCTGCATAGCCTCCCCAGCCTTTTCATTCATATACCTGTTTGTTCGTTCATCAAGTATTGGTTGGACACCTGCTACATGTCAGATACTCTTCTGTGCACTGGGGCACAACTAGCAATGGACAAAGTGGGTGGAACCCCTCCTAATGGAACAGGCATTCAGCCTTGCCTGTCCCTCACTTTCTGTGCCAGCTACTCCCTCTCCACTCTCTTCTTATAGTTCTTCAGGTTCTTCCTTCTGTTGAGAAGACATTTAATTCCTGGAAAACTCCCACTGATTCTTCAATCTCATTTTAATCATCAGTTTCTTTGGGGAGGGCTTTCCTCCCTTTTCCTGAACTATGTCAGATCTGCATCCTTTCTACTCCACAAGACCCTCTCTTTCTCTTCATTTCCATTTTTATAAGCATCGTTCTCCATCTGAATTTTCATCTAGACCAGGGGTGGAAACTTCTTATTGCAAAGGGCCAGACAGAAGTATTGTCATCTAGACAGTATATCAGCATTCAGTCTCTGTTCAATTTATTCAGTCTGTTACTCACATAGCACACATGCGGTCATAGACAATGCATGAATAACTGGACACATTATGTTCTGATAAAACTTATTTATACAATTAGGCCATGGGCTAAAGTCAGACTGTGGACCACCATTGGCCAGCCTCTGAACAACAGAACTTCCTGTGATGATGGAAATGCCCTATATGTGTCCTATCCAATAAGGTAGCTGCCAACAACAAGTAATTATCAAGAACTTAAAATGTGACTAGTACTACTGAGGATGTAAATGTCTACACTGACTTAATTGTAATTATTTTAAATTTAAGTGTAACTAGCCCCATGTGGCTAGTAATAACCAGATTGGACAGCACAGGTCTGGACCATAAGGTCAGGAGCTGAATCCCTCTTGCTCATACCATGTCACCTGGATCCCACACAACAGCTGGCACAGAGTAGGTGCTCAATACGTATTTTTGAATGAATAAATTAATGAATGGGTACATAAATATATATTTTTTCACATTTTGGATTAATATAAGGTGTACAATTAGGTTATGTTCTTTGCAACTGTTAGGAAAAGTCTGAGTTGCAATTGAGTCCTTCACCCAAGAGATGTACCATATATCCTTACATTGTATTCCTTAGGTAGGAGCTTACTGAGCCCCTTCTTTTTGCCCCTCCCCCATTCTTGAATTTAATTGTGTTTTTCCTCTCATGTGGGCCTGTAAGTGTTCAAATACTAGTTTCAGATTAGCATTGAGTACATTGGATGCTTTATTTTTCCATTCTTGAGATGCTCCTTAACTCCATCCAGATTATACAAAAGATGTAAAGTCTCCATCTTTTTAATGGTTGAATAGCATTCTATCGTGTACATATACCACAGTTTATTAATCCATTCATAGGTTGATGGGCACTTTAGTTGTTTCCACATCTTTGCAATTATGAGTTTAGCTACTATAAACATTCAAGTGCAAATGCCCTTATGATGAAATAATTTTTTTTTTCTTCTGGGTAAATACCTAGTAATGGGATTATGGGATCAAATGGAAGATCTACTTTTTGCTCTTTGGGAAGTCTCTATACTTTCTTCCAAAAAGGCTGTGTTTATTTGTAATCCCCCAACAGAGTTATAAGTGTTGTCTTTTCTCTGCACCCTTGCCAGCAACTGTGGCTTTGGGACTTTGTGATGTGGGGTGTTCTCACTGGGTTAGGTGATAGCTAGATGTGGTTTTGATTTGCCTTTTTTTTAATGATTAGGGATGCTGAGCATTTTTATATGTGTTTGTTGGTCATTATTCTATCTTTTTGGGAAAAGGTTCTGTTCATTTCTCTTGCCCAGTGATTACTTGGGTTGTTTGCTCTTTTCTTGTTTATTTGCTTGAGTTCCCTGTAGATTTTGGTTATTAGCCCTTTGTCAGATTTGTAACATGCAGAAATATTCTCCCATTTTGAAGGTTATCTATTTGCTTTGCTTATTATGTCCTTAGCTGTGCAGGAGCTTTTAAGTTTGATCAAGTCCCATTTATTTATTTTTGATGTTGCCACATTGCCAATGGGATCTTCTTCATAAAATCTTTACACAGGCCTATATCATTAAGAGTTTTTCCCAATCTTTCTTCTAGAGTTTTTACCATTTCATGTCTTAGATTTAAATATTTTATCCAGCATGAGTAAATTTTTTTAAGTGGTGGGACATTTCTTAAACTAATAGAAGCCCATGTATGATAAACCCATAACCCACATCATACTGAAATAAAACTAAAAGCATTTCAACTTAGAAATGGAACCAAACAAAGATACCCACTATCACCAATACTATTCAACATAGATCCAAAAGTCCTAGCCAATACAACCAGGTAAGGGAAGAACATCCAAATTAGGACATTTAGATGTTTGCTGCTGTTGTATCTTATATTTAGAAAACCCCAGGGACTCAACCATAAGAACCTTAGAAGTTATCAAGAACATAATGCCTTGGGATATGAAACTGCTTTCCACAAATCGGTAACCTTCACACATGCCAACAACAGGCAATCTGAGAATCAAATCAAAGACGATTCCATTTATGGTAGCTTCAAAGAAAATAAAGCATCTTGGAATACACCTAACAAAGGAAGTACAGGATTGCTATAGAGAGAAGTATGAAACCCTGGAGAAAAGAAATGGCAAACCAGGCATGGTGATTCACACCTACAATCCTAGCACTCTGGGAGGTTGAGGTAGGTGGATTACTTCAGCTCGGGAGTTCAAGACCAGCTTAAGAAAGAGCAAGACCTTGTTTCTACTAAAAATAGAAAAACTAGCCTGTTTTGTGGTGGGTACCTGTAGTCCCAGTTATTTGGCAGGCTGAGGCAGGAGGAGGACTTGCATCATAACACTCTACTAAGGCAGATAAAGTGAGACTTTGTCAAAAAAAAAGAAAAGAAAAGGAAGGAAGGAAGAAAGAAAGAAAGAAAGAAGGAAAGAAAAAGAAATTAGCCTAAGATACAAACAAATGGAAAAGCATACCATGCTTGCGGCATGTTAAAAGAATCAGCATTGTTAAAATATGTATACAACCCAAAGTGCTCTACAAGTTTAATGCAATTCCCATTAAAACATTAACATCATACTTTGAAGAACTTGAAAAAATTGTTCTTTGTTTCACTAGAGACAGGAAAAAACCCTGAATAGCCAATACAATTCTAAAAAATAAAAACAAATCTGGTGGCAGCACATTACCAGACTTCAGGTTATACTACAAGTCTGTAGTGATCCACACACCATGGCATTGGCATAAAAATAGAGACATTGATCTATGGAACAGAACAAATATGAAATTACTTATCAAACTTCTTATTTCTTTTTCATGTCTGGTATGGCTCTTGATTAGATATTGTCACTGGATACTTCTTCCTCTGCTAGTCTTGAAGTCTGTTTTTGTGTGCCCAGTTTATCTCCACACTAACCCATGAGTTCCATGAGGGTGGGAGCTGTGAGAGAGACCTCCCAAGTGACCTTTGTCCAGCACAGGCACATACAGGCACATACTCTACCTCCTCTCAGAGAGTTTGCAGGTACTAGTCTCCACCTGGGAAGGAAAAAGACTTGGTGTCATGGCTACTTTCTTTCTGAAATATATCCTAGTTTGTTATGTCTCAAAGGTCAAGCTTTATATTTCTTTATGGTTTCAACTGTGGTATTTGGAGTTGAGATTCAACTTAGTCCTACCTTAGCCAAGTTGCTTAAATATCCTCATGTCTCTCTATGTAGTGGAGATAATTCTAATTGCGTTATAGCTATCCCCTACTTATGTCTTAGGAGTACTATGTAAATAAATATGATCACATCTATAAAAGCTTCTGAGCTCCTCAGAGATAAGCATTGTTCTCACATGGCATATTATAATTAATAGAGAAGGTAGTTATTCTCACAGGTATTAAACTACTGGTCTTTTTGTTTTCTTTGATTTATCAGGATAACTTAATAAAAGTTCTGTGTCCCTCAAGTGATCCAGCTCATTGTAAACAAGATTAAAATACTGCAACAATTGCAGGGTAGTAAAAGAGAGCCACTTAGTTCCAAAGTTGAATTATGTTCAGTTGGCTTAGAGCCCCAACCCAGATGGAATCCATTTAACAAATCTTTCTGCCCTTCATTTCTTCTGCAGTTTGCATCAGAGGGCATCCGAATGAAGGGACACCTGTATTTTACCACTACCTGAAAAATAAAGTTAGGCTTCCTCCACCACAGAAAGTCATTATTCAATTCCAGTGGGCTCTATACATCATATTTCCAAACACATACCATGCAAAGTCCTACCAGAGGTCTACTCAAGGCTCTATTACCTCATTTCCAACCAAAATGAGTGTCCACACCAATTTTTCTATCCTGGAAGATCCTCACTTCTTCTTCCAACATTTCCAGTCTTGGTTCTCCTTCAACAGATATTTACTGGACACTCTGATAGAAACTCTGTTTAGAACCTGTCTGGTAATCATGTCTTTTCTGTGAATCTTTCACCCACCACTCTCACTCTCCTCACAGGCTGCCCTGGCTTGTTAGCTAACTTTGCAGGTGGTGGAGGAGAAAGCTGAATGATGGGAAACCAGCTTAACATCTCAGGACTGAACTGATTCACCAATAGAAAGAAAGAGTTGGACCAGTTAATGAAAAGTCATAAGTTCCAGTTTTGTAACTTGCCTCTCTCTTTGACATCTAGGGTCACTAAAGCCTGACACCAGCAAATGTACTTTCTTTCTATCAGGTACCAACTAACCCAAAGACATGCTCAATAAATTAAGAATCAGGAATTAAATTTTTGGCTTATACTTTCTCAGACTTAAATTTGAATTTTAGACAGCCCTGGTTGGTCCAGATATAGACATTTCCTTGAGGAAGTGACTTGGTTTTCAGATTTCTCCCAAACATATCTATGCAAGGGTTTGAATGAAAAAACAAATGGATAAATATTCTTACAGTACATATGTATTAAAGTAATACTAGGTGTAATAATACATAAGCTACCAATGGCATAACCCAATAGAAATTTGTTAAGTCTAACTGGCAGTGATAAAAAGTTGAAGGGTGGTGGTGGTAAAAACCATTCTGCAATATTGTTCCGAGAACCAGGTGAGAAAATGCTCTGGAATTTTTAATATGTGACTAGAATGTCCCTTTGGCCAACAACATTCAGTTCACAACAGGGAAGAGAGGCATTTATGAACCATGCATAGACATGACATACTTCACCTCTACCCACTTAAACTGCTCAAAAGTCAGTCACATGGCCATATTATTTTTTAAGTGATAGCCTAGCTGTAAGGAAGAGGAAAGGGAAATGGGTTTGGTGGATAGCAAGTCTTTGCCACACCAGATAATCATGTTAAAATATTTAAAAGAAAATAAGAGACAATGAAAGCTATTATTTTTGCAGGTGATCTTTTATTTTCTGTTCCTTTACTAAGGAACAGAAAATATTTATTGACTTTCACTTTTAAATATTCTAAAAAATATTATTGTAATACGATATGGTGAGTGTAATGATGGTGTTTTGCAGTGAGAACACCCAGCCTGATCTTTATAGGAAGTGAAACCAGAACTGGGTGTTAGGGTGTCTTTCTGTGGGGTGGAAGATAGGGTGGAGGACATTTAGAGAAGAAATGATTGAAAAGTGACAGCATGAGAAAAGATAAGGAAAGAATAAAAAGCAGAGTGGTAAATGAGAGTAGTTTGATGCTTCATAAGCAACAAATGGAAGGTGGGAAATCAGAGATCAGACAGGTCATTGTCTTCTTGGCTAAGCAATGTAGCTTTATGATGAAAACTAACACTTCCCAAAGAGGCTTTTTGTCATGACATAGGTAGATTGATATTAAAGGTGAAAAATGCATTTGATATATGTGCAGTTGTTTCCCAAAGTTAAATGGTTTTGTCACTTCATTATTGTATATAGCCCTTAGTAAGTTAATTCAATCAGTAAATAATGCATGAGACCTTAGGTAGACACTAGGGATCCAGTGATAAAAAAGAAGATGTGCCCCCCCCCCGGCCTGGGGGCACATTACAACCTAGTTTGTGGACATTGAAAGTCCCCAGAAGAGTGCAGAGTTTTTCCAGAAGCCTTTTTGTTGCCATCTCATCTCTGGGCAGCATTTTGAAAATACTATTATAAATGATGATTGGTTGTTAGAGCTAGAGTCATCTATAAACTGTAAAGTCACAAATCAGGAGGGAAAATAGAGAACACCCAGGAGCAATTGCTGTGGTCCAGGAGAAAGGTGGTGACTATCTCCTCTGACCTGATGATCTCAATTCTGTCTTGTGCTGGGGATCTTTCTCTCCCCAAGGGATGAAACCTCCCCTGCTTCTTTCACCCAGTGTTAGATTCATCTTTCTCTCAGTTACCACAGTACCCTAAATATCTCTGTATAGCACAGTTTTTCAGCTTGTAGTCTTTGTGCCAAGTCCTGTCTCCTGGCAGAACACTTGTTAACACAGGCACACAATCAAGGTTGGTTAAATATCAAAATCGTAAGAAAAGCAACAATAACAGAACCTTTGAAACAGACTTTGTTCTGGTGCTTTGATGCTATAAGGCAAATTTTAGTCTAAGTTGTATATTATTAGGTCATTAAATCTGAAATGTCCAATATCAAAAAATGTTTATTATGTCTCGAACAAGAAGCAATTGCACTTAATCCAAGTATACACCTACACTATCTACAGTTTTGCCATCTTGATGGTAGCTTTTGTATGCCAGCAAGCAAAGAAGCCTGCAGAATAATTGACAATTTAATTACAAGAGCTGTTTTCTTATAGCTTGTTGAGAACTAAGTATTTTTCCTTGCAAGAAGTGGTCCAAAGCCTGAAAAAGTGGTGGTCAGTTGGGTGCAAGTTCTGGTGAATAACAATGGATGACAGTGAGTTTCCAAGTCCAGCTTCTGTAGTTTGAGCAGCGTTGTTTGTGCAACAGCCTTGTCTTCCAAGAGGATTGGCCTTTTTACCAATCTTGGCTACTTCATTGGAAGCATCATGCCATCACTTGGTTGTAATAGACATCTTCTGTAATTGATTGACCAGGTTTCATGAAGCTGTAGTGGATAATACCAGCATTGGACCACCAAACAGACACCATTAGCTTTCTCTGATGAATATTCACTTTGGGAGTGCATTTCAGCACTTCATCTTTATCCAACCATCATGCCAAGTACTTGCTATTGTCAAAAAGAATACATTTTTCATCACATGTAATATAAGGTATAGAAATAGTTTACTTTTATGTGGTGAAAGCAAAAAAAGGCAAACTTGGAGACAATTTCTCTTCTGATGCTTGTTTAATTCATGTGGATCCCATCTACCCAGCTTCCTTACCTTGCCAGTTTGTTTCAAATGGCACAATATTAGTGGAGTAGTAACATCAGGCCTTGCTGCTAATTCACACATAGGTTGAGATAGATTTACTTCCATTCCAGCTTTCAGCTCATCATTATCCACCTTGGTGTCAGGTTGCCCACAAGGCTCCTTTCTAAAATTAAAATCACCAGAATGGAACTTCTCAAACCATTGACATAACTTGCATTTATTAGCCACATCTTTCCCAAACACTTTGTTGAAATTTGAGCTGTCTAGACTGTATTGGATCCATGATGGAAGTCATTTCCAAAAACAACACAAATTTTTAACTTCCCATGATTTCACAAAAATTTCTCTAAAAAAAATTTGAAAGATTATGACAAGACAAAACATGCATTTGAAAGAATGAGGATGTAAGGCTAGGCACGGTGGCTCATGCCTATGACCCAAGCATTCTGGGAGGTCGAGGCAGGTAGATTGCTTGAGCTCATGAGTTTGAGAACAGCCTGAGCAAGAGGGAGACCCTGTCTCTAAAAAATAGCCAGGCATTGTGGTAGGCACCAGTAGTCTCAGCTACTTGGGAGGCTGAAGCAAGAGGATCACCTGAGCCCAAGAGTTTGAGGTTACTGGGAACTATGATGCCACAGCACTCTATCCATAGTGACAAAGTGAGACTCTGTCTCAAAAAAAAAAAAAGTGTTAAAGTGAAATATCAGAGATATCAACCATCAAACTTAGTACTTAAGGACTCAGACATTTCATACTTAATAACCCAATAGTATATCTCATTAGTTTAAACAACTTGAGTTGACCAAGCAATTCAATTTCTTCTACTCCAACTACTCAACTAGGGTCCACTTGGATGTTATCATGTGGAACATGTCTGCCAATAAACTGTCAACAGGTTAGTGATTAATTATACTAGGTGTCTTAAAAATCAGAAATAAAATTATCAGTAAGGTGCTATGTCCAAATAAATTTAATTTGGCTAACAAACACACAGAGAATGTCTCCACAAAATGGCCCAAAAACCATGAAGAAAATCCTCATCATCCCTAATCATCAAAGAAATCCAAATCAAAACCACTTTGAGATACCACCTAACCCCACTGAGAATAACCCATAAATTCCTGGCATGGTGTGGAGAGAAGAAACACTTTAACACTGATGATAGGATTGCAAACCTACACAACCTCTTTAGAAAGTAAATAATTTAGTTTACTATTTATTTATTTAAGGCAGACTCTCACTTTGTCGCCCTGGGTAGTATGCAGCATCATCATAGCTCATAGCAACCTCAAACTCCTGGGCTCGAGTTACCTTCTTGCTACAGCTTCCCAAGTAGCTGGGACTCCAGGTGCCCACCACAATGCTAAGCTAATTTTTCTATTTTTAGTAGAGATGGTCTCATTCTTGCTCAAGCTGGTCTTGAAATCCTGAAGTCAAGTGATCCACCCATCTCAGCATTCCAGAGTGCAAGGATTATAGGTGTGAGCCACTAAGCCTGGCATAAGTAATTGAATTTAGATCACATCATATGCCATGGGAAAAGCAGTAAATCTCACTTGCTTAAGACAGTCATATTGGTAACACATGTAGCTGTACCATCTGGGTCAATCCATCAGGAATATTCAGGGAATATTTTCTAGTGTGATATTTTAATTATTTTAATGACTTTTCGCATGCTTTTTGAGTTTTCCTGGTGATTGCTCTTATTATATGTATCTTAACTTACCAGAGTCAACTTTATGTTACTATTTACCATATATGATTTTATATATTTATTCCTGTGGATTCCCATTATCATGATGTGTCATTTCCTTAATCCTATATAGCTTTGTCCACATCTAATTCCTTTGTATTGTTATTATCTAATATATGTCTCATGTAGATTTGACAATAAAATTATATATATTGTTATACAATTTCTTTTAAAATTATTTAATAGAATAAAAGAGAGAAAACATTTATTTATACTTTTATAATTTCACAGTTACCTTGGCCTGTATTCTGGTGATTTGTTTGTTTGTTTGGTGAGTTTGCTTTACTCTGGGGTCTGTTGGTTTCAGCCTAAAGAACTTCCTGTAGTCTGCGTTTCTTGTATGTTGGTTTGCTATTAATAAATTCTCTCAATTTTTGTTTAACATGGAATGTCTTTATTTTGACTTTGTTTTTGAAGGATAGTTTTGCCCATGTAAGAGTCTAGGGTGACTTTTTTTTTCTTTCCATGTTTTGAATATGTACTACCATTCCTTTTGCCATCCTTTGCTTTTGTTCAGAAGAAAGCTGTTAATCTTACTGGGGTTCATTAGTATGTGATGGATTGTTTTTCCCTTGGTGCTTTTAAGATTTTCTCTTGATTTTTGTTTCTCAACATTTTTACTATAGTGTCTGGTAGTAGGTCTCTTGGCCTTTGTCCTAATTGGGTATCACTAAGCTTTCAGATATATGATTAATGTTTTTCATTAAATTTTTGGAGTTTTTAGGCAGTATTTCTTGAAATAGTCTAATATTTCTTTCTCTCTAACCTCTCCTGCTAGCACTCCTATTAGGTGTAAGTCAGTATACTCAGTGGTATCTTACATTTTTTCAGAGGCCTTATTCATGTATATTTTCATTTTCCTCTCCTCTGGATTTTTTGTTTGTTTGTTTTGGGGATTGTATAAACTCCATTTATGTTTCTTTTAGTTTTATGATTCTTTTCTCTTCTGACTTAAATCTGCTGTTAAACTCCTCTAGTAAATTTATTGTTTTTGTTATTATACTTTTTAATTCCAGAATTTTCATT
>CAUYQV010025804.1:0-41330 GCA_963574575.1 Galagoides demidoff | reverse complement strand
AACTGCAACCAAAAAGTAGCCTGGCTTTTTGGTGGGCTACTTGGGAGGTTGAAGTAAGAGAATTACTTAAGTCCAAGAGTTTGAGGTTGCTGTGAGCTGTGATGCCAAGGCACTCTACCAAGGGTGACATAATAACATTCTATCTCCAAAAAAAAAAAAAAGGCTTTATTTTTATTTTTTTTTAATTTTTTTTAAATTTTTTTTGAGACGGAGCCTTAAGCTATCCCCCTGGGAAGAGTGCCATGGCATCACAGCTCATAGCAACCTCCAACTCTTGGGCTCAAGCGAGTCTCCTGCCTCCGCCTCCCAAGTAGCTGGAACGCCAGCCAGGTGCCCGCCACAATGCCTGGCCATTTTTTGGTTGCAGCCATCATTGTTGTTTGGTGGGCCCGGGCTGGGGATTCGAACCCGCCACCTTAGGTATACGTGGCTGGCGCCTTAGCTGATTGAGCCACAGGCGCCGAGCGAAAGGATTCAATGCTCAATGTGCATACCATGAGCCCAGAACCGTGCTCAGTGCTAGGTAGAATACAAAACTGCACATAATGTGTTCTGTGTACTCAATTACATTTTATGTTGTAGACAAAACCCACGGATTGAGATGATTTGAGGGTCCACATGATGATGTATAAGAATGTGTCCAGGAAGGAAGTACATTCCGGGAGAGTGGGTATATCTGAGGCCAGATTTTGATGATGAAAATGGAATGCTAGAGAGACGGGCTTATGCTGGACAGCAGACAGGCGAGTAATGCGTATGAAGATAATTTTTTAGAAAGATTAAACTGTAGTAGAAGGAAGCAGACCTCTTTACCAAGTCAAGAAACAGCACTCTCAGAGAATTTCACCTGATAAATGAACACAGTGGCTTGAAGTTCCTGACTTTGATGCACAATCCACCCCTTACCCCAACTTTGATGCACAAAGTTGATTAAAGGACTGCTTGGTTTGGTCACTTTCTTTACAAGTCTAATTATCAATGATGTTCAAATGATAATACATTAAAGCTGACCATGTAGAGGATATTGTAGTGGTATTTGAAAATTAGGAAATGTAAGAACTTTTAAAAATATATCCTTCTTGAATGTTGTTTTTTTTCTTCTGAACATAGAAGCTGATCTGATATCACTATTTAATTGTGTAAGCATACCCTGTTTATCATTAAATGAGCCATAAGTGAAAGATACAAGGTCTAGTAAGCTGCCTTCTCTATGAAGAACACTTTTTACTATCTCTTTTCCTAAAATTGAAGAGAGAAAACGATAGGTTTCTAAGGGAAAGAGAGAAAAAGAAAAGTGCACAATAATAATGACTCGGTGTCATCACTCCCCATATCCAACTCTCCCAAGTCAGCACCTGCTCAGTTTGCCCCTCTCTTTCTATCCCTCCTCTGTCAGCCTTGGTTAAAGAAGCCTTCATTATGTCTCCTCTGGGCTGTTCCAACAGCCTCCTAACTAGTCTCCCTATTTATTACCAGGATCTTCACATTTCATTCTACCTTAATCACCGTCCAGAATTATCTTCCTAAAATGCGTTCTCTAATTATGAAATGGTTTGAAAGTATCCTCTGGCCCACACGTACAAGGATTAGCACACCCCTTACCATAAGACACACCCTTCAGACAAGCTAGACCTATTTTACCTTTCCATTTCCATTTACACCTGGCCCCCTGGCCCCTCCTGCCCAGTATTCTCATGGAACTTTCTAAACATGCTGTTTATTACTTACATATACTACTCTTGTTGCCTAAAAGACCATTCCTTGTTTCCTCTTGCTAATTTTTCAAGACTTAAATTTTAAACGTCACTTTCTCTTTTAAGTCATCCCTCCTCAGCCTTTGTATCCTGTCTCTTTTATGACTCTACAATAACAACGTTTCTGTGGTAATTATTTGTATACTTGTCTATTTCTCCTACTTCTCAGTGAACTTGAGAGATTTAATCGCAATATACTCATTTTTGCATCTCTAGCACCCAGGAGTTTTTAGTCACTGTAGTCACAGATCCTTTATTATTTATTATTTTTTGTAGCTTTTTGGCCGGGGCTGGGTTTTAACCCGCTACCTCTGGTATATGGGGCTGGCGCCCTACTCCTTGAACCATAGGCACTGCCCAGATCCTTTAAATAAATATTAAGCAAATGAATGAATTAATGAATGATGCTCAAATGAAGAAATGCACTATAAATAAAATTAAAATATGAATTTTAATTTTTTAAAAGGCATCTATTAAACTACGGGATGGTTAGTGTATAACTCTTTTAATTAATGCCTAAATTAGTAAGAAGAAAGTTCAAAATGAAAGTAAGTGCAATATTATAGATTTCTAAAAGAAATCATAAACGGTAAGAAGAAAATAAATAAAACTCAATGTTTTTTAGCAATATGCTCACTACCAGTTGCTGTTCCTAAAGAAACATGTGGATTTGAATTAGGGAGGGTGGGGACTCTAATCATCAAACAGGTCTAGTTCTCTGGAAGTGAATCAATGGATAGGCATACATACTTTGCAGGATGGCTATCATAAGAGACTGGGAATTATCATTTATTTTGTATTTTAATACATAAGATATAATGGGCAGAGGAGTGTCAAATAAAACATTTTCCATTTCACATGGGAACAAAGTGTAGGTGTTTATGGAAGTAGTAAGTTATCTGGCTATAAAAATAAATATTGCAAAATCCAATCATTAAAGTTCTCAGAGGTTTCTAAGCAATGCGAGCATGCCCCCAAACTAATGTTAACTTAAAATGTACCTTTTAGAAAATACTGGATCAACAAGTTTGTTCAAGCAAAAGGGCAGATGCTGAGAATTTATTAATAACAAGACTGAAATTGGCAGCGCCCATAGCTCAGCGAGTAGGGTGCTGGCCACATATACCGAGGCTGGCAGGTTTGAACCCGGCCCCAGCCAGCTAAAACAACAATGACAATTGCAACAAAAAAATAGCTGGACATTGTAGTGGGTACCTGTAGTCCCAGCTACATGGAAGGCTGAGGCAAAAGAATCGCTTAAGCCCAAAAGTTTGAAGTTGCTGTGAGCTGTGATGCTACAGCACTCTACCGAGGGCAATAGCTTGAGACTCTGTCTCAAAAAAAAAAAAAAAGACTGAAATCAAATTCAAAGAAATGACACAAAAATCACTGTGGTAAATGGAAGACTCTTCTATCTGTCTCATCTGCAAGCAGTTGCATTTAGAGAAGATAAAGACTACAAGTAAATGAGTAACATGTTCAAAATGTCAAAATGGAGTTAGTCAGGCTGGATAAACGAATTAATGAAATAATTAAGTTGGAACTTCCCATTTATTTTTACATTTACTTCTTCTCTATCTCTATCAGGGATACCCCAGGTTATAATGCTATGATGATAGGATGCCCTCATATTTAAGTGAAAGTTGAAAAACCTAGCCAACATTCAAGAACTAAAAATCTAATATCACTCCAACCCAATCCAGGGCAGGTGGCCCACCAAGTAGGGCTGAGTGCATGGCCTCCACAAAATGGAGGCAAGCACAAAAGCTCAATGAATAGGGCCAAGTACACAAGTCCTGCCCTGAAAGGGATAAGTGCACCAACCCAGAAACCCTGGACCCTTATATTTCCATCCCACCTTGTCCCTCATGCTGACTACCTTTTTGAACTCAACTAACTCACAAGACTCTTAGAAGAACCTCTCATTTTGGTGCCGAAAACCCAGGAGGGGGAAAAGCCTTCTTAGGGGCCAAGATACACCCCATCTCCAGACTAGAAGAACTCTTGTTCCCATGAGATGAATGGAAACAAGGGACTCCCTTGCCCTTGAACCATTCATTTATTAGTGAGGTGAGCATTTCATTTATAGCCCCTCTCTGAGCCTTTTAACCCATCCTTCCCTTACTCTCCTCTACAATTCTTCTCTCCCTCTTCCTCCACTTCCAGGCTGAGAATTCCGACTGTCAATGCTCCCTAACTCTGGCACAAGTCATGGACTTCCCCAGCAAGTCAGACTCACGTATCCAGTGCTGAGTATATGAGGACGCCCTGCCCTGGGCCTGGACCACTCTTTTGGGGCGAGTTAGAGGTCCACCAGGGTCATCTGGTAACCTTCCCAGCCCAGCCTCAGGCCTTCCCTCCCTCCTCCTCCTCTTTGTAAGTTCCCTTTTCAGCCTCGCTTTTAGCCTCATCTATTTCTTCTGCCAGTTTCTGATATAGGGACCACTCAGTCACAGATTCCCTCTTCTTTACCTTTAGGCTGACTCTTAAGTTACCTCAAGCCCCTACATCTTTATCCTGACCTTAAATCTAAACACCTCATCTTTTTCTATAATACCGCTTGGCCCATGTACAAACTAGACAATAGCCTAAAAATGGCAGCATTGACTTAAATCTTCACTGACCTTGACAATTAGTGTTGGAGACTGGGCAAACGGTCGGATGTTCCTTACATCCAGGCCTTCTTCCTCCTCTGAAACATTCCTTCTTTGTGTTCATCTTACGAACCCTCTCAAATTTTTCTTGCATAGGCCAAACCAACATACCCCCAACCTTCTAACACTCCCCTATCTTCTTCCAAGCCCCTTCCCACAAACTCCCCCCACCAGCCCTAACTGCAGAATTCTACCCTGTCCTCCCTCTCTCCACTGCCCACCTTCCACTGCCCAAGGCAGGAAAGAGAAGATGGCAGGCCCAACTTTCCCACCTCATACTAGATCTGGCCACACCTTTGGACCTTCTGCTTCTAGACCACCCCACCTCTGCTCCCCCTCCAAGAGGCTGTAGGAACAGAAGGTATTGCCAGGGTTTACATCCTCTTTTCTCTCTCAGACCTGTCCCACATAAGTCAGAAACTAGGTTCATTCTCCGCAGATCCCACAAAATACACTCAAGAATTCAGATAGCTAACCCAATCATATGGTCGGACCTGGCATGATTTATATGTCATTCTTATGTCCACCCTAACTATGGACCTGGCTGAATTCCCTGATCTCATGGGCTTGGCCACTGAAGTCTTTAGGGATCTAAGACTCCCCCTTGAGAAAACCCAACTTTTTCTCTTCCTACTTCTTTTCCTTCTGGCTACCCCTCCTGTCAATCCTGGCCCTTCTCCCCTCCCCATCCATCCCAACTGAATGCACAGGTTGTCTTACCACCCAAATTTCGTATCTTTGTGAAAGCCTTACCAACCTCCATTGCCATGTCAACTATGCCCGATTCTTACCTCAGACCCCCTTTTTCACTAGGCACACTTATATGCCAGCACACTGCTATGATGTTACCAAAGCCTCTGAATGTTCTTATGGAGGAAAAAAGTAGTAGACAGGCAAAATAACAAGGGCTAGATGTCATGGAAGTGAAGTTGGGACTACTGTCTACTGAATATACCTCACACATGTAGGATTATCAGGTGCAAGAGGAGTCTAGGACACAGCACATCAACAAGAAACAGGACAACTCAAAAACAAAACAAAACAAAACAAAACAAAACAAAAAAACTCTCTTCTAGTACAACCCCTCCACCCTATAAAGGGTTAGACCTTACTGTCTTGCAAGACCCACAACAACATTCTCTTACTCCCCAGCTTTTAAACACCTCCTTCTCAGCTGCCCTGAACTCTTCCTCTCTCCACTCCCTCTCAGGATGCTGGATGTGCCTTTCTTTATACCAACATCTTTTCAATGCCATACCTATTCCCAACACATATAACTTCCATTCTGGCAGAAAATAACACAGCTCTGTTTGGCCTCATAACTACAGACTTTCTACCCCATTCCCTCCCCCAAATTAATCTGCTTCAATTCACCAGTACAAGGGACTCTGAAGGCTCTATAAAACCTGATCTCTGTTCCCTCTACTCAACTTTTCCTTTGTCTAACTTCTGCTGTGTCCTCTGGGAATATTTTTCCTCTGCAGCTACTCCATCTTTTAATGCCTGCAAGCTAACCACTCTGGTCTTTGCACCCAAGTTTTCCTGACCCCTCAAATCTCTTTTATGAATGACTCCTCCCTAACTCAGGTCCTGATGCATCCCCCTACTTCCAGACAAAAAAGAGCCTTTTTCCTCTCTGTATTCATCAGAAGAGGCATAGCATCTAGACTTGGTACAGGCTTTGCAGGCATTAGTACATCAACTCACTTTTACCACCAACTCTCCCTAGGAGTCACTGAAGATATGGAAAAGGTAGCAGACTCTTCAGTTACCCTACAATCCCAAATTAATTCTTTAGCCACAGCAGTCCTCCAGAATTGCCAAGCCTTAGATTTACTTACAGCAGAAAAAGGAGACACATTCGTTTTTCTGGGAGAAGAATGTTGTTTCTTTGTCAACCAGTCAGGAGTAGTCACAAGCATAGTAAAAAAATTCCCAGATGAATCAAACAGAGACAAACAAATCTTGAATCACCTAATCTTTGGTCCTTATTTGATTCCTGGCCTCCCTGGTTACTTCCTAGTTTAGTGCCACTAATTATGATCTTTCTCATCCTCAGTTTTGGACCAATAGTCCTCCACTTCATCTCCCAATTTACTGACCCGGCAGTCACCCAAAAAACAACTGCTCATATCCTCACCCTATATGGATATCAACCAGTTCGAACTGAAGATCTGGGAATGTTCCTATGAATACTCCCCTCTTCCCTCTCCATTTTTTTCCTTTATAGGCAGCCCATGATGACCCTAAGTTCACAGGAAGCAGCCAAAGAGACACCATGCCTATGACTCCAAATCCTTACATTAGACTAAAAAGATGAGGATCATAGGGCCAAGTACAAAGGTCTGACAAATAGGGCCAAGCCCTGGGGCCCAGGGCTGAGCACATGGGCCCACAAAATAGAGCAGAACACAAAAGCCTACCAAATAGGGTCAAGTACACAAGTCCTGCCCCCAAAAGGATGAATGCACCAACCTGGAAACCCTGGACTCTTGTATTCCCATCCCGATTGCCCCTCATCCTGACTTCTTCTTTGAACTCAGCTCACTTGTACTCAAGTGAATAAATAGTCTAGTTGCCCACACTGTATCTGGACTCCGTTTCCTTTTTTCATGTCTCAGAAGAACTTCTCACCTATTTTTTTTTTAATTTCAAATTAATATATGGGTACAAATTGTTAGGCTACACTGTTCTTACTTCTAAGGTAAAGTTCAAGTTACAGTTGAGCCCTTTTCCCAGGCAGTGTGCCGAACACTCTGACATTGTGCAGGGAGAATTGGTTAGCCACATGTAGAAGACTGAAACTGGACCTGCACCTTTCACCATTGACAAAAATTGATTCTCGCTGGTCCTATTCTTAAAAGAGACATCACTACTTTAGCTCTGCAAATACCAGAGTCAGCTTTGCTGTCTTTGCCCTAGAATGAAAGGACATTATTTTCCAACAAGAATGCCTCAGTAGCAAGTGTGCTCTGCAAGAACTTTTGATTTCTTCTCTTTACCTTAAAATTGCCTAAAACATAACAGAAAATACAAAGTCAAGATAACTTTAATCAGTGGTAGCTGAATGATAAACTAACCTCAATCTAAGAGTAAGCCTTCATTCTCTATTTTAAAATCACTTATATGAAATGATTGTATGTTGAAAAACCGCAGTATATTCTCAGCCTAAAAATACATACGAAAATAAACACTGTCCAGGAACCTATTTAAATGCTACTGAGAATACAATGGGTCCTATTTGAAATATGTCACCTTTCATTATTTCATAATTAAGGAGGCATTTAAAATTTAATAATCAAGATGAAACTGATTGAAGGCTCCCATTCCAATGCAAGTCCTTACATGGAGCTGGTCAACCATGCAAGGGCTTATAGAACACATAAAAGCCCAGTCTCAGATAAGCACTCACTCTGCTCCCCACAGACCCCCATCTCCAGGCTGCCTCTTTTATACTCATTTTGATTTTCTTTCCTGGCAGTTCCATCCATTCTTGGCTACTAAGGTTCCTGATAAGTACCTCAGGCCAGTCTTGCTTGATAGCCCATGATTGTCTTAGTTACCTCCTTCAGTTCATCTGCTCAACTCCGAACCATTATTACCATATTACCATGTCTGAGCAGAGGATGTTCCCACTACCAGTCCACATCTGCTGAGGTTAGCCTCTCCCACTTCCTACCGCAACAGAGGAGGGGCCTCAGAGTAGTAAGAAAAAAGAAAGGAAGGAACTATAAGATAAATATAATACAACAGAGTGCTAAAGAGAAGGGAGACAGAGTAAAAGTAGTTGAATCTAAAGTTAGTCTAATAAAGGAGGAAAAAATACTAAAGAGGCAAAGATGTCTAGTCACCTCTCAATTATCAACAGAGAATGGCATCACTAGTTTCAAATTGAGGATTAAAACAGATTTGAATACATTGTTGCAAGGCTATCTGAATATCTCCTATGTATTAGGCATGAACTTAAATAATGAAGTTATTTAATGAAGAACTGATTCATGAAGAACTAGGAATGTATTTAGATTCCTCCTCTCATACTCCCTCCCACTCTCACCCCAATCCACTATACCCACAAACAGTCTAATCTTAATCACTCTTACAATGCAAAGTGCCACTCATGCAGAAATGCATAGTTGCCCCAGAGAAGAGTAACAAATGAAGAAACATTTCAAGGAACTGTCCCTCAAATTCTATAAATAGCATTTAAGTAAAGCAGGTATTTACTGTAGCAAGTAAGCTATAATACAACTATTCTCTGAGAGTTATCTGTATGTAAGGATGAGAATATAAAAACAACGGTAAGTGATGATCAGAGGTTATATATAAGCTAGACTTAAAAAAGCTGTCAATTTATTATTTTTCTTTTTAAAATTTTTTTTATTAAATCATAACTGTGTACATTAGTGCATTTATAGGGTACAATGTGCTAATTTGATATACAATATGGAAAACTATTAAGAGTAGAGTATAAATGTCTTCCCACAACAAACAAGTAAGTGAGGTATTGGTTATGTTAACAAGTTTAATGTAAGCTTTCCACATTGTAAAACATGTCAATTTAGAAGGGCTGGAAGAAGGCTATTCCTGGACAGAAAGCAGATAAGCCTAGGTGTGCATAGCTAATCTTGATTCCACTTCCAGTTCAGCTGGAGTACAGATCCACGATGAAGTTGGAATCATCTGTCTGGGCAGAGTGTAGGGTGGAAGGTGAAAAGATGACTTAGTTTGAGGAATAGACTAACTCAGTCTATTTAATTTCTCAAATAATTTTAATTCAGTCTTCAATATTTAGAAGTCAGTGAGGGTCTGTTAAATTTGGAAGAAGTGGGATGAAAACAGTGTGAAGTCATACTTAACACTAGTAATTTTAATTGAGGAAAATCTTAATTAGGGCATGATTCTTTCTTTTTCTTTTTGAGACAGACTCTCATTTTGTCACCCTAGGTAGAGTGTTATGGTGTCAGAGCTCACAGCAACCTCAGACTCTTGGGCTTAAGTGATCCTCCTGCTTCAGCCTCCAAAGTAGCTGGAACTACAAGCACCTGCCACAAAATGCAGCTATTTTTAGAAATGGATCTCACTTTTGCTTAAGCTGGTCTCGAACTCCTGAGCTCAAGCAATCCACCTGCCTCAGCCTCCCAGAGTGCTAGGAATACAGGTGTGAGCCACCACACCTAGCATTATTATTTCCATTAAAACTTTAAATTTGGGAAACCTGGAACTTTTGTATTCAAAAGACAGGGATCAGTATTTTTAATCTATATGAAGAGATCTGGTATTTATTGCAGAAACATGTAATAAATATTAATCAAAAAGAGTGAGGGGCCAGGCACAGTGGCTCACGAATATAATCTTAGCACTCTGAGAAACCAAGGTGGTTTAGTTTGCTTGAGCTCAGGAGTTTGAGATTGGCTTGTGCAAGAAGGAGATCAGTGTGGTCTCCCAATCAGTGTGATTATAAGGGTACGACTAGGTGGGTGGTAAACCATGATAACTAGCCAGGCATCATCACGAGTGCCCATAGTCCCAGCTACTTGGGAGGCTGAAGCAGGAGGATAGCTTGAGCCCATGAGTTTGAGGATGCTATGATGATGCCATGGCACTTTACCCAGGTCAAGTGAATGAGACTCCATCTCAAAAATAAAAAATAAAAATATAAAGAGAGGGTTAGTGTGGTTTCTTTCTAATATAAAACTTAAAAACAAAGCATAAATCCTTAGGGACAAACACAAACTATGTCAAACACTGCTTTAGATGGTGAGCTTTCCACATTGTAAAACATGTCAATTTAAACAAACATGATACCAACATGAGGTTAATCCTTTGGTCTTTTGCTACTCTGCACTTCAGGTATCTGCTTGCTCAACATGCAGTCCTGTACTTGCTTTTCCAGAGGGATAAAACGTCAACCTCTGGCTGTTTATAAGAAATAAACAATTTAATTGGAAAATGTAAGACATATGCATAGAAACATTTAAACAACAATAAAAGAGTATGTTAATGTCAAAATGAATGATATAGAACATAGATATTCTGTAGGAGTTTGGAACCATTCTTTAAGAAGGTGGGGTTTAAGCCACAACACAGAGGCTAGGAAAGGTCTATATCACACAAAGAGATGATATGTGAGATAAAGATGCTTTCAGGATGCAGTGCTAGAGTTCAGCTCAAAGACTTTCTTTTTGTTTTTTATAGAGACAGAGTCTCACTTTATCACCCTTGGTAGAGTGCCATGGTGTCACACAACTCACAGCAACCTCCAACTTCTGGGCTTAGGTGATTCTCTTGCCTCAGCCTCCTGCCTGGCTACTTTTTTCTTACAATTTGGCTGGGGCTGGGTTTGAACCCTCCACCCTCGGTATATGGGGCTGGCGCCCTACCCACTGAGCCACAGGCACCACCCAGACTTTTTTTTTTTTAGACAAAGTCTCACTGTTGCCTTCGGTAGAGAGCTGTGGAATCACAGCTCACAGCAACCTTAAACTCTTGGCAGTGGTTCTCAACCTTCCTAATGCTGTGAACCTTTAATACAGTTTGTTATGTTGTGGTGACTCCCAACCATAAAATTATTTTTGTTGCTACTGAAAATGAAACATATTTTGATAACTGTATTTGCTACTGTTATGAATTGTAATGCAAATATCTGATATGCAAGATGTAATTGTTACAAAGGGGTTGCGACCCACTGGTTGAGAACCGCTGGCTTAAGCGCTTCTCTTGCCTTTAGACCACTGAGAAGCTGGGACTACAGGTGTCTGCCATAGAGCCTGACTACAGCTTAAAGACTTTTGATGAGAGAGTGAAAAGATGATGACAGTGTCGTAAGTGGGAACATGACATACAGATGTGCAATCACAGTCTCATTAACAGTGTCCCCTGAACTTGTTTCTTGGCCCACATATAAATAATATATAATATATAAATAATGAAAGTAATACTGAAAAGGAAATATTGAAGGCCTCTGAAGATTTTTCAAAAATTTTTTCCCCAGATGATAAAGAAGAATGAAAACTATTTCCATATATGCTCTTAGTTTTCTTTCTTTTCTTTTCTCTCTCCTTCCTTCCTTCTTTTTTTTTTTTTTTTTTAAATATAGTCTTATTTGGTCACCCTCGGTAGAGTACTGTGGTGTCATAGCTCACAGTAACCTCAAACTCTTGAACTCAAGCAATTCTCTTGTCTCACCTTCCTAAGTAGCTGGGACTATAGGCACCTGACACAACACTGGGCTATTTTTAGAAAGGAGGTCTCACTCTGGCTCAGGCTGCTCTCAAACCTGTGAACTCAGGCAATCCACCCTCCCTGGCCTTGGCCTCCCAAAGTGCGAGGATTATAGGTGCCTGGCCTGGCCACTCTCAATTTTCTTTTCTTTTTTAAAATTCTGCTGCCTCGGCTGGAGTACAGTGGCATCATCATAGCTCACTGCAACCTCCTGGGTGGGCTGAAGCTATCTTCCTGCCTCAGCCTCCTCAGTAGCTGTGGGATTATAGACATGTACAGCAGCCCCAGCTGAGTTTTTCTAAAAAAAAAAAATTTTTTTGGTAGAGATAGGGTCTCACTATGTTGCTCAGGCTGGTCATGAATTCTTGGCCTCAAGCCATCCTCTTGCTTCAACCTCCCAAAGTGATACGATTATAGGGATGAGGCACCCTGGCTGCCCCCTCTGAAGATTTTATATAGAGTCACTGAGATAAAAAATTAGAACTTGGATTAGGACAAAAATTAGGAATTACTTTCTTTGGAAAGTGAATTTATGACTTCTCAAAAACTGAGACTACAGTGTACAAATATGGGAAGGCCCCTGGATTTACCTCTTACCGAAAGCTGAGGAATTAGAGAAACCCACCCAAAGGATAGGCAAAGAAGTGGGAGACTCAAAGAGTACAGAACTGCAGAAGAAGAGAGTGATATCATGGGCAGACTGCTTTTGTTCTCTCAGTCAGTGTGATTTGAAGAGTATGACTAGGTGGGTGGTAAACCATGAAAATTCCTGTTTCTATATTCCTAGTTTCTTTCAACAGCTTCTAACATCTGAAAAAATAAGATCAATATACCATTTTGCTCTGTTAATGGAATTCAGTACTTGTGCTCATGCTTCCATTTCCTCTGGTTACTAAAATTTCAAGTTGCAAAATTAAATGTTTTGCGAAAAGAGCGTATAGGGTTATTTACACCATGTCTCTCTTCTTGAGTGGGCTTTGGCAGTTTGTGTTTTCAAGGGATTCGTGTATTTCATCTAAGTTGTCGAATTTATCGTCCTAACATTTTTCATAATATTGCTTTATTATCCTTTCTCATGTTTGTAGAATCTATAGTGAATCTATCACCTTTCTCATTACTGATATTGATAATTTGTGTCTTCCTATTTTTTTCTTAGGCTGGCTAGAGGTGTGATTAGGTCATGATTTTGACATATGTTTTCTATTTGTTTGATCTACCTTTTTTTCCTTTTCCTTTTCTTTCTGCTTCTTTTCGATTTAATAGTTTTATGGTTTTATTTTATTTCCTTTGTTGACTTATTAGCCAAAACTCCTTGTTTTGTTATGATAGTGCCTGCTTTAGGATTGCTTTAACTTACCACAATATTGCTTCATACCACTCTACATATAGAGTTGTCCCTTACAACTCTAAACAGCATCTTAAAATTAACCTGTCATCAACTAAAGATAGAGAAAACTCAAAAACTGACAAAATATTCAAACATCCAATGATATTGGAAAAAGAAGACAAAACAAGGTAGAACAATGTCTCAGAATTCATAGTGTGGCACTATTACAGGCTATTTCCTTATCAAGAAGTAGTGTTTTACTGCCACCAACAGGACAATAGACATTCCTTCATGGAAGTTATTAAATTAATCAAACATGCAAAAATCACTGTAAATCCAAAAGAACGCTTATGAATGGTTTCATTTTTTCCCAGGTCTTTAGACTTCTAATTTTATAATCTGAATGTTACCTATGGAAACTACCTTCTTATCTTCAGTCCATCCCTATGTCACCAGCTTTAGGCACAGAAATAAGAAATGCTAACTCAAATTGATGCATTGAAGAATGGATGCAGAACTGAAATCCACTTTTTAGTTTCAATGTGTTTTGCTCTTCACGTCTCCTTTAACCCTATATGGCATTCAAATAAGGCCTGTAGTAAGAGTAGCAGGTAAAATCTCTTAAGGAGGACTTGGTCCTTCTTTCCAATGTTAACAGAAAGAAAAGGAGGAATTGAACTTTGAAAGAGCAAAGGAATACTTACCAAACCAACATGGGGCTAAATAATAACTGGGTTTTTTTTTTCAACCTCCAAGGAGAACCAAACTATAATAACTAGTTTTTCACTCTCTTAAATATATAGGTCTTAATTCTGGAATTGCTTTTGGTTCTCTATTAAACTTTTTCTCTATTCCTCTTCTGCTCATTTGAGGGTACTATCAGCAGATAAGTTATGATTACTAAATTAAGTTTTATGGTTCAAGCAACACTCAGCAATCCAACGTGAATTGGCTGAATCACAAGGCATACTCCAACCCAAGTGCCTCTTTTATTTTCCTTTTCAAGAAGCTCCCTAATACAACTCAGGAAACTACCAGTAATTCTCCCAGGCCTCATTGAGCACCTGCTATAATCCTAAAAATGAGCATAGAGATGCAGATGCACTGAGGTGAAACAAATTAGCAACCACTAACAATGGAAATGAGGACTATGGGGTTTCTAAGTGTGACTGTGATGCCTGCTCTAACTGCAGATGTGTTTTCTCTTCCTCCCCTCTTTGTTCTGTCATTACACTATCTGGATAATTTCATTCCGAATGTTTGATCACAATGTATTAGATGTTTAGCTGCACACTGGGATTACAGGAGGAATTTCTAAAAAATACTGATGTTTGGGTCCCACTTTCATATTCAAATGAAATTGGTCTGGGGTATAACTCAGGAATTAGAACATTTTAAAAGCTGATTCTAATATACAGTTTAGGCTGAGAGTCCTCGATCTAAGTAACACATTAGTATTCTTATCCTTTTTATTTGGAACTGCCTGCATCAGAGTCTGAGGAAAGAAGAGGATACATTTAGGAATGTTTATCTTAAACAAGTTCCTTGAGATTTAAATGATTCTTAAGTACTCAAACGGTTAAGAATCACTTTGTGCCTTGTGTGATGGCTCACGCCTGTAATCCTGGCACTCTGAAAGGCTGAGGTGGGTGGATTGCTTGAACTCAGGAGTTCGAGACAATCTGAGCAATAGTGAGACCCACATCTCTACTAAAAATAAAAAAAAAATTAGCTGGGTGTTGTGGTAGGTACCTATAGTCCCAGCTAATTGGCAGGCTGAGGCAAGAGGATCACCTGAGCCCAAGAGTTTGATGTTGCTACGAGCTATGATGCCATGACACTCAGGGTGACAGAGTGAGACCCTGTCTCAAAAAAAAAAAAAAAAAAAAAAAAAACCACTTTGAGTTCTCTTGCTTTAGGGACTTAAAATACTGTGACATAACTAAAGTAAATTGGGACAGTCTCATTTTGTAGACTGATAGGCAGACTTTTTTTGGAGGAAGAGGGAAGTGAGAGGGAGATACTTGCTATTGTGCGTTAAGAGGACTGTTAGATATTACTTTAAACAACTTATGAAAAGAATCTGCATTTCTACTGCTATATCCCTATAATAAAACACAGTGCCTGGCCCCTAATCGATGTGTAAAAGTCATTTGCTAATGAACAACTAGTAAATGTTAATACACAAAATGCATTTCATGGGTCCTTGGAGGAGAGTTTTATGTAGACAATGGTAGGTGAGTTGGTGGACAGCTACTAAAAGATTACAATATGGAGAGGTTATTAAAGGGCCTAAGAAGGAATCATGGGAGGTTATTTTAGTCATGGAAGAGGCACTGAGGAAGTAAGCAGATGTGGCAGGATGGGACACACATATCACGGCTTATGGAAGACCTTGCTTTTGTTACAGTTGCTGGAACGCTTAGACAGGGGACAAAATGCTGAATATGAAAGGCTATTTCACCTATGGAATTCCAGACAGATTCTTGGAAGGAAGATTGAGACACAAAAACAAGATCTACAGTGGCAAGCTACTGGTAAAAGGTTAGTTAAGGGGCAGTGCTCGTGGCTTAGTGAGTAGGGCCACAGGCCCCCTATACTGAGGGTGGCAGGTTTGAACCCAGCCTCAGCCAAACTACAACAAAAGATTAGTTAAGGAAAGTTTAACTGTAAGTTTAGTTATAGTTAAACATTTAAATTTTATTTGAAATATAAATCAGAGCCACACAAGCAACAGAAAATAAACAAATTAGTAGTATAATACAAATATATTTCCTATTTCTCATATAATGTGAAATCCTTTCTTTCTAAAAGTTGAACACTAAAGTACATGAAATAGGCAGGTACAAACAATCTCTGAGAGGAAAACTTTCAAGGTTAAGGAAGTAAGTTATATAAATCCAGAAGTATATAAAGATTACTCTTTAGAAAAAATTAATAAAGTGTGGCACCTGTGGCTCAAAGGAGTAGGGTGCCGGCCCCATATACCAGAGGTGGCAGGTTCAAACCCGGCCCTGGCCAAAAATTGCAAAAAAAAAAAAAAAACACAGGTTTCCTATAAATCTAATGTGATGGGTTAAAAAATCATATGCATGAGCACAATGGGAATTTTTCTCAGAATAAGAGGACTTTATTATGCCTATGAACAGCAATTTTGATCTTTAATAAATAACATTTTGTCTCTCTAATATGGTCTATTACCAAGGAGGCAGTAATGATAATGGTGGTAGTAGTAATCCAAAAAAGAAGTTTTAAGGAATAAAACTTTTCTGAAAAAAGGCAAATTAGATCAGGAACAAGACAAGGATGTTTGCTCTTGTCACTTCTATCCACTATTGTAGTGGAAGTTCTAGTCAAAGCAATCAGGCAAGAAAAAGAAATAAAATATATCCAAATTGGAAAGGATGAAGGGACAAAGTAAAACTATCTCTACAAGATGACATACCTTGTATACAGAAAATCTTATGAGAGAGAGAAAGACACATACACACACATAAATATTAGAAATGAAAATTAGTTAAGGAAGGTTATAAAATATAAAATCAATATAAAATAATTACCTGGTATTTTTAGATACTGGTAATGAAGTATCAAAAATAAATTAAGAAATCAATTTCATTTATGATAACATCAAACAGTATACTTAGAAATAAATTTAACGAAAGTAGCACAGACTTTTGTACATTGAAAACTACAAAATATCATTGAAAGATATTAAAAAACCAAATAAGTGTGAAAACATCCTATGTTCACGGATTGGAAGACTCAATGTTGTTAAGATAAAATTACTCTCCATTGATACAGCAATTCAATGCAATCTTTATTAAAATTCTATTGCCTTGTTCGGTGCCTGTAGTTCAGTGAGTAGGGCGCCGGCCACATACACTGAGGCTAGTAGGTTTGACCCCGGCCCGTGCCTGCTAAACAATGACAGGTGCAACCAGAAAATAGCCAGGCATTTTGGCAGGTCCCTATAATCCCAGCTACTCGGGAAGCTGAGGCAAGAGAACTGCTTAAGCCCAAGAGTTGAGGTTTCTGTGAGCTGCTGTGAGACCATGACGTCTACCAAGGGTGACATAGTGAGACTTGATGTCTACTAAGGGTGACACAGTGAGACTCTGTCTCAAAAAAAAAAAAAATCTATTGCCTTTTTTTGTCAAAATTGACAAACTGATCCTAAAATTCACATGGAAATGTAAAGGACACAAAATAACCAAAACAATACTTGAAAAAGAAGAACGAAGCTAGAAAATTCACACTTCCTGATTTCAAAACTTACTACAAAGCTATAGTAATCAGTTGTGTGTGGTACTGGTATAAGGACAGACACACTGGAAAAGAGCATTCAGAAATGAAACCATGTTATCTGTGATCAACTGATTTCTATCAAGGATATCATGATCATTCAATGAGGAAAGAATAGTCTTTTCAATAAAAGATGTGGGGGCAACTAGATATCCACATAATGTTGTCCCCTTAGTATATTGGTTTGTAGAAAGCCACCTTTTCCCAGTGCTCTCATGTGGTCTTCCCTCCTGAGGAACTGAGGGCTAGGACTTCAACATATAAGTTTTTTTGAGAGGAAGACACATTTCAGTCATAATACCCTGCCCCACCCCTTATATAAAAATTAACTGAAAATGCATCAAAGACTTAAATGTAAGAGGCATCATTATAAAACCTTGAAAGAAAAAGTTTTTATGAGCTTGGATTAGGAAATAATTTCTTAGATATAACACCAAAAGCACAAACATCAAAAGGAAAAATAAACCTAGACTTTATCAAAATTAAAAACATTTATGTTTCAAAGGACATAATCAAGAAAATGAAAAACCAACCCACAGAATGGGAGAAAATATGCAGAATATATGAAAAATGGTACAACACAACAATAAAAATACTAGTAACCAATTAAAAAGTGGGCAAAGGATTTGGATAGCCATTTCTCCAAAGAAGAATGCAAATAGCCAAACAAGCATACCACAAAATGTTTAATATCATTAGACATCAGGGAAACGCAAATCAAAACTATAAGATGTCAATTTACATCCACTAGCATTGCTATAATTTAAAAAAAAAAAGCTGTAGACAGTGGCTAAGTGTTGGCACGAGTATGAAGGAATCAGAACTTTCACTATTTTAATCATCATTTACCCTGTTGATATGGGAGGAATTCCTGCATTAGGGTTCTGGGGATAGTTAAACATACTGACCACTGGACAGATGAGATTAACACGAGTTAATTAATCATGTAAATTCACATGTAAATCATGTAAATTAATCGTGTAAATTCACAGTCCCAAGGGATGAAAGCATCCTGCAGGAGTTGCATTCAAGAACAGAGTGAACAACAGGGGCTGCGGGAGGCAGGTTTTATAGTATCAAGAGAGTGAGATATCCCCTGGTTCCCATGGAGGATGTGACTAGCTTATTGGATTAATGATGCTGGCTGATAGAGAACTGAAACCTGCTACTCAGGGACAAAAAAGATCAGTACCCCTGCGTACGTGGTGTGTGGCTATAGTCCCAGTTACTCAGAAGGCTGAGGCAGGAAGATCATCTGAGTCCAGGAGTTTGGGGCTGTGGTGCACCAAGACTGCACTTTCACTCCACTATTGGAAGACCTTGTCTCTGAAGAAAAACACTGCTTCATCCTTTTGACATGGAAGGTTGTAGGACCAAAGTGAGGAGGAGATGCTCTACTTAGGCAATTTGAGGCCTTTCTGATTTCCTGCATTCAAGGCAGCATATGATACTGGGCTTTGATTTTAGGCCTTATCCTACACTTACACATTGCCAGTGGAAACGTAATGATGCAGTTGCTTTGGAAAACTGTTTGGCGGTCCTTCAAAAAGTTACACACAGAATTACTATATGATCCAACAAGTTCTGTTCCTAGGTATATACTCAAAAAAACTGAAAACATATGTTTACAAGAAAACTTGTAAACAAATGTTTGTAGCAGCATTATTCATAATAGTTAAAAATGGAAATAACCCAAATGTTTATCATGATAAATGGATAGTGATTTATCTATACAAAAGAATACTATCTAGCAATACAAAGGAATGCAGGACCGACACATGCTACAACATTGATAAACCTTGAAAACATGCTCAGTGAAGGAAGCCACTCACAAAAGGCCACTTACGTGACCCTATCTAGATGAAATGTTCATAATAGGTGAATCCACAGAGACAGAACAGGATAAGGAAATGGGAAATGACTGCTATGGTTACAAGGTTTCTCTTTGTGGCAATGAAAATCTTCCAGAATTAGAAAATGGTGATAGGTATACAATATTGTGAATATACTAAAAACCACTGAATTATACACTTTCAAAGGGTAAATTTTATAATATATACATTATAGCTTGATAATAACCATAAAAGAAGTAAAATACTGGGAACTAGAGCAATTAATTTCAAAGGCAAAAGAGATGTGGGTTGAAAATAAGCTGTTGTGCTGGCAGAATTCTTTTACTTGTATATATTTTAGGAATTGAGGAAAATTGAAACCTATGCTTCTAAATTTGAGTTTCAAGTAATGTCAGTCAATAAATATTTGGGAAGTGCCCACTATGTGCCAGGCATGCCTATACGAAGGCACCATGAGTGGGCATGCCCCACACAGAGGTCAACTACAGCAAGGAGGACAAAACCAACCAACCATTTAAGTGGGTATCAATCCTGGTGTGCAAAGGGCTTCCAAGCAGCTAAGTTAGGGGAGCCTATGGTTTCCCTGTATGACCTAAGTTTGAGGGAGGCACAGAAAGCTCCTCTAAGGTAGTGATCGATGCTAAAGCCAAAGTGGAAATAAGCTTATTGAAGACAGGGAGAAAGAGTGTTCCTGAAAGAAGAAACAGCACCTGTGATGGCTCTTAGTGGAAAAAAGGTTAGCATGTTGGGAAAGCCCAAAAGTTCATTCTGACTTGACTGAGAGAGCAAAAGAAAGGGAGAGAATGAGCAGTTGATGATGGAGAGGTGAACTGGGCCAGATCATGAAAACCATGTGACTGTATTAAATTGTGAGCTTTATCCTAACAGCAAGGAGAGGTCTCAGAAGGATTTTAAGCAATGGGACAAGCTACTTATCTGACCCCATCTCCCACTACCTTTCCCTCACTCCCTTGCTCCAGTCTCACTGACCTCCTTTGTCCTTCAACATCCAGTCACACTTCTGGCCCTCACTGCCTTCCATACTTTATCCAAAACTCACTTTCTGGATGGGACCTAATCTGATTACCCTAATTAACACTGCTACCTACTCAGAGCTCCTATTACCCTGCTGTACTCTTCCTTTTTCCCATAAGACTGTAAGTTCTAAAATACTATATTTACATATTTATTATGTTTATTATTTATTAACTGGCTCCTGCGAGAACATGACATCATTTCCATGGAGGCAAGTATCTTTGTTACTTTAGTTCACTCATCCATTCAAGCACATAGTATCTTTCTCCAAATAGGTGTTCAGTAAATACTGTTAAATAATGAATAATAAAATCTGTTTTAAAAAGACTGTTCTGGTGGCAATGTGGGAATGGACTTGACAACAATCAAGAGTAAATGGAGGAAGAACAGATAGTTCTTTTGCCTCCAGGGCTAACACTCAAATCCAAGAGACTGTCTTCTCATACCTGCCTCCTTCATAAACCTTAGCATGATCTAAAATAATCAAATTCATTTGTGTTTAACTACCATCTTTCTTTCATCAGAATGTAAGCTCCATGAAAGCAGGGTCTTTCCTTGTTAAAACTTTGCTTCTAAGTCCCAGAACAGTCCCTGGCACTTAGTAGGTGTTCAATATGACTGAAAGAAGTCATTGCAATAATCCAGGTGGGCAAGTATGGTACTCAATATGACCTAAGTAAGAATAAGAGAAAAGTGGGAAGATTCTAAAAATTCTTCAGAAGTAGAATCCATGGGACTTGGTAAGTTAGGATTTATAAACAGATACAAGACTTTAGGCAATCTTAGGCCTTGTTTCCCTCAATTCACAGGGCAGAGGGAGAATGAGATGTTTTTCTCTGGCTAGCACAATTTACTGTTTTACAAACCACTTAGATATTTAATGTCTGTTAGTTAGATAACCTATGTTAGTACTTAGCACAGACTAAATGCTCAAGAAATACTAGTTTTCTTTCTGAGTTCCCTTATCACAAGAACTGCTCCTAATACATAAAAATCTAAAATCTCTCCATGGCTATACTGAAAATCAGTTAGGCTAAGTTCATAAGCACTTTGAACTTACCCAAAATTTGTTATTTGAAAAAAAAAATTTTTTTTTTTTTTAGGGATTTCTATGTTGCTCAAGCTGCAATACAGTGGCTATTCATAGGAGTAATCATGGTGCACTGTAGCCTTGAACTCCTGGCCTCAGATGGTCTACTGGTCTTAGCCTCCCAAGTACCATGTTTCCCCAAAATAAGACACTGTCTTATATTTATTTTTTCTCAAGAAGACACACTGGGGCTTATTTTCAGGGGATGTCTTATTTTTATTAAGTATAATACAACAATCTACATTTATTCAAATATAGTTAAGTCATTTTCTTCTGGAACATCATCATAACTCTCCAGACCCAGAATTCCATCCTGAATTTCTTGTGACTCCATTTGCTTTAGAACCATTGTCCCCAATCTTTCATGTTGAGTAACAGAGCTCTCATTAAGTGAGCAGCTCTTATCCATGTAACTTGCTCAGAGTGCACTGGTAACAACACTGTCAGGGATTTTATTCCATGAATTCTTTATTCAAGTCATGACCTCTTGCAGGATAGGCTTCACAAAGTTTTCATGCTGATTTCTTGTCACTCTATTTTCGATGTAGTCGTTAATTTCCATACGCAAATGGTCTTTGAATGGCTTGTTTATTGCAATATCAAGAGTCTACAGATAGGCAGTCATTCCTGCAGGAATCATTATTTGATCTGTTTTTCTTTCTGCAAGGAAGTTCTTCATGTCTTTAGCACAGTGAGTGCTGGTTAAATCCCAGACTAGCAGACCTCTTTGGCCACCTTGCAAAACAAGTGACAGCATGAAATCAAGCCACTTCCTTATAACTGCTTGTGTGCACCAGGCTTTTTCTGTTTCAAGAACATAAATGCTGGAAACATGTTCAATCTTATCTTTCTTGCCCTTAGTGATGATAAGAGGTGTAGCTTTCTTTCCATCCAGACGAATGGCTAAAATGGTAACACGTGAACTTCCATGACCAGGGGAGGGAATGTAGATTGAGGAGGCACCACTCTGTTCAATTGTTGTTTGGGCTCCTTGACCCATAAACACTGCAGTTTCATCAACAGCAATCATGTTGCAAGGTTGGTGTTTAGAAAAGTCGATGCCATCAACAAAGGACTTGAATGCAAGTGCTCGCTTAATAACTTCTGCATTTTCCAACTTAGGCAGTATTGTTGATTTTCTTAGAGACAGTTCATATTGCTGAAGGAAGCCATCCAGCCAGTGTTGTGATGTTTTGAATTCTGGGGATATTTCGAACTGTGGTGTCATTGGAAGGGCAAATGCTTGAATGTCAGCCCTGCACACAACCAAAGCCTTTGCTCTCCTGTCAGCAATCTATTCACAGATTATGTTTTCCAGCTCAGGAAATAAAGGTTGCCGACCTGAACCACACTTGGCTTCTTAGTATTTCCTCTGTCCACATGTAGACTGGGGTTATCGTATTCTGCCCGTCCATTTGGATATCCAACTTCTTCTCTTTGTGGAAAGCTGTAAGACTCCTGGGAGTCCTTGATAATTCCTTTCTTTCTACTCAACAGAATAGCTCTTTCTTTTCGCACTCATCTTGTCTAGGGGTACAAATACTCAGGAAAAGCAGATATAGGCCAGCAAAGCTGACGTGTAAGGGTTGAATTATTTACCGTATTTGGGATCCAGCGAGCACTGGGTCCAATCTGCACAGTGGAACTGGGATGATCTCTCTGGGCTCAGTAGCAGACTGCTTACTGAAGCTTTTCCCCTATTCCCTGGTGTTTGTGGGGTGTGTGTGTGAGAGAGAGGCCCACAGACTATTGCTGGACTGGTGCTGGGTAAAATAGCAGCCACAGCTTTCCTTCTCCCCTCTGGGGACACACAATATGGTAAAAAAACATAGCGTCCTGCTCCTCATTTCACTAAGGAGACTTTCACTGTGGAGACCTCCAGTCTCTATGCCTCCATCTCCACCTGAAGCCTAAGCGTGCACAGGATGGCCGGAACCTGACAGGGGGAGCTGACCTTGTTGGTGGGGCTGGCGCTAGTGATGCATGAACTCGTTCCTAGCTGTTCACACATGCATAATAGGATGCCTGCAACCTGCAACCACGGTTACCACATGCACATGTGCCAATGGCTAGGAGAAAGGAGTGATGCAGTACCCACTCCCTCCACTCCCCACCCCCGCAAGTGCGAACGGATGGGAGAAAGGAGCTGTGGCAGGTAAAAGGTATTCCAGTCTTCCTTACTGCTGCGTGCTGAAATGCATGATGTGGCTATGCAGACATGCTGCATAGCCACGCCCATCACTAGGTCTTATTATCAGGGTAGGGCTTATATTTAACAAATGCATAGAAATCCTGTTAGGGCTTATTTTTTGGGTAGGTCTTATTTTCGGGGAAACACAGTAGCTAGGACTACAGGTGCGTACCACCATTGTTAGCTTTTTATTTTGATACAAACAAATGCATATTATTTTATCTGATATACTACATTAGATGCTGAAAGTCATTGTTGTATGTGTTTGGCTGTTACTTTTTCTAGATGGGGGCAATCTGTTGATTGAAGTACATCTCAATTTAGCCCCATATATACTGTCTCTATGGGGAGCCAGCTTCAAGATTTGTATAAGGAAGTTATATAAATATAGGCCACTAGTGGTGAAAAGGCTCTCCACTATCTTTTCTAACTAGCCAAATTCGCCAATATTAGAAGCCTGGCCATGTATTGCTAGAAAAGATACAAAAAATCTCTCTGCCCAATGCCAAAGAATGTCTTCTCCACAGGCCATGTCTGGGTTAACACTGCCAAAACAAATAACAATACAACCATGCCATATGTCAATCAATAAGATAAACAAACACACTATTGTGGTAAGATGGTAAGATCCTGGTAATTTGGAAAGATCTTGGTAATAAACAGTTTGACAGTATCAAACTGATACATCATACTATTAACCTGATAGCACCAGTAAAGATAGGTCAAAAAAAATTTTTTTTTGAAAGTTAGCTATGACAGGAAAAATCATAACTTTGTTGGACTTCCTTATACTTTTTTTATTGTCTAGTATTATTTTTAGTCTGAATTACATAAAACTGTTAACGGTTAAGCATTCTGGAAATCTTATTCCAGCCCTGTTGACAGGGCATGTTAGCAAATTTTTGGTTTTGATTTGCTTTAATGAAAGAAAAAAAAATCTAAAGGTTAAGGTCCATGATTTCATTAAAAGACATAAGCAAATATGTTTGTGTTATTTTATTTAAAGTACATTTAAAGTATTTTAAATATTTTTCTAACTTCTAAAATAACTGTAGAAGAATTATTCATACACAAACACAAATGACTTAATGAATAAAGTGTATTTTACAAACTTGATGAGGAGCAGCCCACTTCTTGAATGCAGAGGGCTCAGACTGTTTCATGCCTTTGTTTAGAATCATGGTGTGTTAATGGTTAAGTATCAAAGATCTCCTAAGATATAAAGAGGCCCTGCTATGAAATCAAGTCATTACCTTTTGAGGGACTGGGAAAAATGATGGGGTATCCAGGAACAAATTCTGAGATACTTTGTAAATAATAATAGTAACAATAGTGACAGCTAACATTTATTAGGCAGTAGAATTTTCTAGACACTATATTAATGATGTTTATGTATCACTATGATTTTATGTATCATTCTTATAATAATAAGTCAGTTTCTATTATTATCTCAAAACTCAGACTCTGAGCACTTAATTCACCTTAAGGTCATACAGTAGGGCTAAAATTAAAACCAATTTAACTACAGTGTCTACAATTTTAACCACTTTCATACTGACAGAAGCTAAGCCTATAAACAAGGAAATTGCTGCCTTTAATAACAGAACATCTTTTTGACTGAAGGAGAAAATCAGAAAGGGTTATTTTCACCAACTCTACAGCAAATGTCTTGCTGTTACTAAATTGTTAAAGCTGTATTGATATGTTGATATAAAATCTAACAAGGTAATTATAATTGAATTCTAAAGTGTCTTACAAATTTCCAGCTAGCAGAGGAAGAACTGCAAATTGAAATGTAGCAGTTTCCTTTTTAGTTAGTATTATTATATTAATAGAGGCTTTAAATAATTCAATTATATGTTTAGGTACCTTCAGGAATTTTATTATAACAAAAAGTGTTTTAAGAAAAAAGCTGGCATCATTTTGACAGAAAACAAGTTTTCGCTTTTTCTCTTGTATCATCCAACTCATATGATTAAAAAAGATCTTTTATGTTCTTGAAAGAAGTGCCATGATAGCAAAATTAAACAGATTATAAGAAAAACAAACTCCAAATAACAACAAAAAAAGGATGAGAGGAGGGGAGACGATTAGAGATTTTCCGAGAAGTCATCTTTTTGTGTGTTCAAAAAACAGTCTGGGCCCTCTGCACCTGGAGGGAGTCAAAGGCTATAAATTAAATTATTTCAGTTCCAAGGGAAAGGTAAGATAGTTTGATAACTTAAAATAAAAACAGACTTACCTTTAAGAGAGCCAAAGCTACATGAAAGATTATGTTCAAACCCTGAAATAGAAAAAGAAAGTGGAAATCAATACTATGACATGTATCGGTATTTTATTAAGTATTTTCCCAAAACTTTCATATGTCTTTAATTAAATTCCTAACTGTCTTCATCTTCATATATAACAATAAACCATTACATTTTTTGTAGTTTTTTTTTCAGCTGGGGCTGGGTTTGAATCCGCTGCCTCCGGCATATGGAGCCAGCACCCTACTCCTTTGAGCCACAGGCACTGCCCAAACCATGAAATTTTTTAAAAAGGTATTTTCCTTCTCTGAGTGGCTTATTGCAAATTTTAGGTGCTATTTAATCAACGTTCACATAGAACTATTATTTTTAAGATATTTTCTTTCAATCCATTTCTAGATTATTTGTATGTGTCTACGATTTATGAAAGTGAAGTTTCTTGCTCAAGCTGGCAGAATGATGCAGAAATCTAAAATTATTAATTGAAATTCCTAATCCTACTCTGGGCTGGTGAGTGAAAAACAAGACACGACAAACAGTGTTGTTGATGAGGGGCACATACAGATTGTGTAAGAGAAGTTATAGCACCATACAGTATTCCCACTACTACGCTTACTGTTTTATAGTGCTTGGATTCAAGTACCATTTGTATTACTCTAAGTGTATTACTGTATTACAGTATAAATCTGTAATTACCAGTTAATATCTGCCAGATATTCTGGGGATATCTGCCAGACTTCTTTTTCCTTTTTTTAATTAATTAATTATTTTTTAATGCTGCCACACAGACCCAACAGCATCTTTTCCTTTTCTTTTCTGAAAACCACACCAATATTTCCTTGGTAATAAACAAATTAACCAACTTCTTCAGAAGCCACGTTGAAACTGAATTTTGACATCTGAGTTCAGCCAATGACTCGAAAGCAATGTTGAGCTATTAAATTCAAGACAGAGAGAATTATGTATGATCAAGATAACAGAATCAGAAATAAGGTTGCCACAAAACGTGTTGTTTCCTTGACATGCAAGCCATTCTTTATACATGAGAAGAAAGATTTTTCAAGTATGAATTAGCATCACCCATGAATCTGAGCTCTATTTAATGTGCCTTCTTCATCTTGCCCACAAAATCTATATTTACATATGAAGCTGTGTCAAATGTATTATGTAAAGCACTTCTAATAAACATATGACTTTTCTGTCTCCAAAATTCCTCCAGAATTCAGAATAGGCCTAGATACTTAGAGTGCATTCCTGTCATGATTTTCTGTTATAACCTTTAACATTCAGATACCAAAAATATGACATAATGGTGGAAGGAATAAATGATAAACACAAAATATTTGGTTGGTTAAAATATAAACCAAATATTTTTGGTTTTGTGTTTACTCAGCTAATTCTTTAAAAAAAACAGAAGCAGAAGAAAGTAAGTATAGTCAGGCTAGAAAACAATCAAATTGACACTGTTTCATCACCATACTAAGCAATGATCCTAGACTGGTTTTGATCACAATTTACCAACTAGAAAAAGGGAAGGAGACTATGGAAAAACTTCAATTATAATTAAGCAAAATTCATTTTCTTAATCTAAATTTGAGTCCTCACCCATTAGCTGCTGCTCACTTGCCATAGAAACGTGCAGGTCAGGATGTAAAAGATCTGCTCCTGCCCTCACTTTCTGTCCACCTGCACAGCACATCGCAACCGCTAAGTCAGCAGTAAATTCTCACAACCCAGGTATTCATTAACCTCCATCAGGAATAAATCTACCATGTCTCCAGCTCTTGTTTTCTAGCCACTGCTCAACATGAAGCCCCTCTTATCTGTACTTATCTAATCTTCATAATGCTTTTCTCTTTTCTCTGAAGGCAGCTCCCCACTCCTCCTCTCCTTCCCAAATCCTTCCATGTTCAACCAACTTAACCGTAGTCTCAACGTCCATGTCAACTGTTTCCCCCCAACTCCTTACATTCAAAGGAATAGTGAAATCTCATTGATTCTGCTAACAACCTATACTATGATTCTGATTTTTCAGAATATGAACATGCCTAGTTCACGGTTATATATGGAATATATGGGATTAGTGGCAAGCTAGGACCAGCCCTCAAGCCTCCTGATGTTTAGTCTAGGGACATTTTTACCATACAGTGCTAGTGCAATATACGCAGCAGGTGCTTATTTGATGACCAAATGATTAAACTATACCAGCTATCCCAAATTTTCTGGGACTAATTTTTCCCCTGCGAGCCCAACAAGAACAATATATGGTATCCTCATTAAATTACAGTAAGAATAGGATGAAATGAGGACTTAACTTTTAAAATAATTAATTCAGATCTTGGCACACAGAAAATGATTTGTGGCTACTGGTTCTTAATTGCTATTTTGTACTTGGAGGTAGACCTTTTCTTCAATTATGTCAAAATCAAACCATTAGATAATCGAGGTATACAAACACTAAGAAGAACTTAAAATAAAAAAAAATTTAAAGATCTCTAAACAGCCAAAATAGCTTTCACAAACACCAAGAGGAAACTTAGTTCAATTTTTCTCTTTTTTTAAGACAGGGTCATGCTCTGTCACCCAGAATAAAGTACAGTGGCATCATCACAACTCACAGCAACCTCAAACTTCTGGGCTCAAGTGATCTTCTTGCCTCAGACTGCTGAGTAAGTGGGATTGGTGCCACCATACCCACCTAATTTTTCTATTTTTTGTAGAGATAAGGTCTTGCTCTTGCTCAGGCTGGTCTTGAACTCCAAGCCTCAAGCAATCCTGCCTCAGTGCTAAGTTTACAGGTGTAAGCCACTGTGCCTGGCCCAAATTTTTATTTTACACATACTTCTAATTAGTTTGGTGATACAATTTTATGAATATCAGAAGTAGAAAACTATAAGACAAAGTATGTACTAGATGGGGTTAGGGATAGACAGCCTGTAGAAACAATTGTCAGAATTAAAATGTTACATCTCACAAAACTAGGAGATACTGTATTATTATTTTTTTTAACTGACAAAATGCATAGCTATCTGGGCCCACTTGGGGGAGCCAATAACCTTTCAATAGTTAGTTACTAAGTACTATTGACAATTGTCATTATCAGCAATGATAATCCAGCAGCATCAATGAATTATGAATTACATCGTATTAAAATACTGTGCTTAAGAAGAAAACAGAATGTGTATTTTAAATAAAAAAGCAGATTTTTAAAAAAATTTGAGAAGCTAAAGAAGAAATTTTTAGTTACCAGAAGCATGTACATATGTAAATTCTTTCAACAAGTTCAAAATAATAAGGTATTACTGTACCTGTTTATATAAAGCTGTAGACTTGACTCAGAAAAATCAAGTGAAGACTTCATAAGCCTTAAACTAGACTAGAGTAGCCATACTATGCAAATTAATAAGATACTTACATCTGAGTTGTAGGAAATCAGGAAAAATGTGTTATTCTATCAAGCTCTCTTTTGCACTACAAAACGTACCTTGATTTCTTTCTTCTTTTTTTGTAGGAAATAAAATCACTTTAATGTGCTACCTTTCATTCTGAAAGGTCATTACAGTATTGTTTGTGAAATTCAACATGGAAAGATGCCACTGGACGGTCATGTTTTAGGAATCCCTGAGATGAGGAGCTCCTGCCAGTCTGGAGGGGCCCAGCTGGGCTGTGGGTGGTGGGAAGTGCAGAGCAGCCAGACTCAGGCAGGCAGCACCCAGCAGAGGCCAGGCCACCCCAGCACCACCTGCAGAGGGTGCGAGGGTTCCAGCATTTCCACATCTCAAAAGCAACATGTCAACCATTTCTTTAGTTCTCTTCCACTGTGTTCTGGACAAGGCCTGTGAACCTCCTTCCAGTTTCCTAAAGAGCTTGCAGAGTATAGAAAGGGGAGTGAGGGCTGCAGGCCCAGCTGCAGTTAGTAAAAGTAGCTGAGGGGACCAAGGTCATTCTTATACCTAGCCAGGCTCTCCCCCATACCTGAGAAACTAGGGGTGAGTGCCTCTGGGAAGCCCAGATGGGTCTGATGAGAAGGTCCTTTTGGTGAAGTTTGAACTCCCAAGTGGGCTTCTCTGAACTCTCCAGGGATGGAACATTCTGCCAGCGCCAATTCTCCACAGGGTTGCTGATTCCTATTTCCACTCATCTTGATAGTCATGAAAAAGCAGGCCACTTGAAGTGCAGTGAGCACAGCACTGGCCTGAGTTGTGAGCCAGCCACTTGTCGGACAGTCCTTAGCCTTGCCAACAGGAAGCAGCTTGGAAAACAGTACTTGTAGCCCCTGCTTCATTCTGCCTCCCACAGCAACAGCCCTAGCTGATGTAGGAAGGAACTTCATTTCAGGGAGTACTTCTAATTTCTGCCACAGGGTAGGTCACTGCAGATGGCTTGTCCTTTTTCTGTCATCACCAGATCTTCCCTTTTGGTGTTGACACAGGGGTCCAAACACTAACACCTTTTATGTTTTCACAAGGACCATAAACTGGGATGGTCTGGGCACATTGTTTCTTTCTGCAACAACCTAGAATGGCGGGGAAATTGCAGGTCTTAGTCTGGGACGGCTGGGGCAGGAATCTTTTGCTGGAGGTAGTCCTTTGAGCCATTCTCAAAAAGTATTTTCTTCTCTTTTCCAGCTACTCCTAGCACTGGGGGTGGAGGGCAATTTTTCTGAGGCTTTGGAGGTCTAGACCATGTGTGATCAGGGGAGTGGCACAGGGCCCAGCTGGGGCAGAAGGGAGTGTGAGCATGTGTGAGGGCCCTCAGTTTCAGCCAACAAGTAACCAGAAACCCCCCTTTCCCCATCAGAAGAGCTTCTCACAGATCCTGTGTGTGTCCTCCAACACTATCACAGTGTAGCCCACGGTTCTTGCGTCTGTAGAGATCTCGTGGTCATTGCCACCTGGCATAGTTTTGTCTCCAAAGAAATAAATGGTCTTATAACTGTCATTTTCCATGTGTGTCAGGCAATACCTCTTGTCCCGTCCATCAGGAAAGACATCAAAGCTGATCTGGCCTGCTATGAAAATGTGAGGCCTTTTCCTACAAACCCTTTCCATAGATCAGCTACAAATTTTTGTCTTATATTTTCTTTTTTATCGAGTTCATAGAACTCAATGCGTTCTTCCTGGCTGCAGCTCCTTCCAATACGGGACACGTTTAACATCCCATTGTGGAATTCAATGAAAGGACCCCTCTTGTTTGGGAGTTTAATTTTTGTAACGTAGCTTAGATAGTAGTTGATTAAATCTTAGATTAGAGTCTCATCTAGGTGACCCTGGATATTCTGTTTACACAAGAGCTCCCCGTCTTTGTATGCTACCAAGCCATTTTCTGGAAACATGTAATCATATTTTTCAACTACATCATTTCCCAGCTGCTCCTGCACTTTCTCAAAATCTGACTTGCCTACCACTCCAATTTTGATCTTCTGCCTAAATTTTTGCAGAAATCCATCTATTTCTTTGGTAATCTTCTGCCATAGGGCTGTTAGGGTCCCATCCATGTCAAAGAGGCAGAGAGTTGGGCCCGGCACCGCCATGACCCCGGTTTCTGTCTACATCTCTGTATCCTGATTTCTTAAGAGTACTCTAAAGGAAGTAACTTTAGTTGGATACTTTTATGAAATATTTTATAATATTCTTTTAAATAAGACTTATTTTTATTTAGAAATATATTTAAGGGATCATTAAATTATAGTAATCTTCCACAGAACAACTGTCCAGCAGTTTAAAAGTGGAGTACTACAAGTAGGCTGGTTTCAAAATGATAACATCAATGCAAGCTATGGTCCTCAGCACAATCTCCTAGCCAACATGATGTGAATGATAAGAGGAACCATCTTTCACTCTTCTAAGCCACCAATAACTAAGTCCCTTACCATTACTTTATTTTTCACCTACTTTTCTACAATCCAAACTCTGCCTGAGCAGAAATATATTTCTTGAAATGCATTTTTAAAAGCAGAAGATGCCATACATTGTCAAGATGCCTTCCTGTTTTTGGAATCTGTTTGTTATTGAGGCACAAACTAATATACCTAGTAGGAGTCAAAGGGCTAAAAAATTCGGAAAAATCAAGAGTACAGCAAAAGTCAAGTAATATGCTATGACCACTTATTATTATGGTATACAAGGTCAAACCCCAAGTGCAAAATAACAAAAGCCAGTATTGGGCGGCACCTGTGGCTCAGTGGGTAGGGTGCTGGCCCCATATACCCAGTGTGGTGGGTTCAAACCCAGCCCCGGCCAAACTGCAACAAAAAAATAGCTGAGCATTGTGATAGGCAGTAGTCCCAGGAGGCTGAGGCAAGAGAATTGCTTAAGCCCAAGAGTTTGAGGTTGCTGTGAGCTGTGACATCACAGCACTCTACTGAAAGTCACAAACTGAGACTCTAAAAAAAAAACAACATAAAGCCAGCATCCACAGAGCATTTTCTGTGTGCTGAGATCTAAATTAATTACATTAAAATATATCTTTACTTTGTCTTACAACAACCCTAAATGCCATTTTACACTTAAGAATATTAAAATTTAGAGAAATCAAAATAAACTTCCTAAGTCACACAACTAGTAAGTGCAGATCTAGGATTTTAACCTAAGTAGCCAAATTCTAAAAATCATATTCTAAAACTACTAAGTTAGAGCAGACAGCTCAAAGAATAGGTGAGCAAATGAAGAAATTCTTATTTGCATATTATTTGTGTCCTTGAGTTCCTAAAGGATTAAAATGATTCCTTCCATTTAAAGACAGGTAAATTTTGAGAGAAGAGAGTAGAAAGATAACAAAAAGGTGACCTCTACCAAAACTAAATTCTATCATTTGTCTCCATATCGAAAAAACTCACAAAAAGCAGGTGACTGCTTACATGATATGAGGCAATAAAAACCCAGATTGCTGTGGAAAGAAAGGGTCACCACCTTCCTCCAACGACAACAAATCAGCCTTGTGTACATGAAGAAGTGGTTCCTTAACTGACTTGGATATTGCTATTTCAAAATTCAGTCACAGTCTAGAAACATCTTTGCTTTAAAGAACACCTACAAGTAATTGCCCCAATTGAATAATTGCTCCAAAGTGCAGATCATGGTGTTCCTGGGTAGGCCAAGGATTAAGCACCCACAATCTTGCATAAAATAAAGGCTGACAGTACAGCATTTACTGAAACAAAGACACTGAACATTTTGGCTTTGAGGAACAGGCAATCATGGGTTTTGAGGGAGCTGACAGATTGTGTGAGATGCTGTCAAAAACTACTTTGACAGCACTGAACAAATGCTGAAAAGGTAGTATCAAAAAGTACCAAGTGCATCAGCACCAGGGCCTTTTAGGATTGAAATAAAAGGGAAATACTGGAAATCCTAACAAGGCAGAAACCAAAATTATCAACTATCAAATCAGAAGTGGCCAAAGTAAATGGAGTAGATTCACAAAGGTATAGGAAGTGGGGTGCTACCTTTCTGACCCATACCAATAGGACATATCATCCCAGGAGGAGGCAATGACTAAATGAGATATAGCATATAAAAAAGTATACATATAGCAAATGAATTGAATATTTGGTAAGTATCCCTTGAATGCTAGCAATTATTACTAGGTTCATGTATTTATTGCCTTTTATATCCAGTATTTTACATATATATGTTTTCCCCCTTAATCTTCTCAACAATTAGACAGGATATGTGTTATTGCTATCATTTTATTATAGAGGCAAAGAAATTGAGGCTTGAGACATCTCACTGTTAGTAAATGGGAAAGCCAGGACCATAACTTAGATCTGTTAAACTAAAAAAAATCCATGCTTTTTTCACTAATTCCATCTTGACTGCTAAATCAGTGAGAATTTGGTTAGATATCCAAATAGATTAAAGATAGTCATAATTCTTTCACATTCCCATTAAGAAAGAGATTCGGTCTCTGTCCTCTATTGTAAATATGGGAAGACTATGCTACAGCTTTTACCAATAGAATATGGTAGAAGTGAAGCCACAATAGTTTCTGGGCCCAAGCCTTGGGAGACTGATAGCTTCCAAGTCCCATATCTTAAAGCACTCACTCTTAGAAGCCAGCCACCATATAAGAAGTGCAGTTATACCCAGACCTATGCTCTAAGAAGCAATGGCAAGAGGGTCCGGAGGACCAGATGTAGTCAGTAAGGAAGAAAGACTGGATCACAACAGTGCTAGATATGTGAGTGAGGAAGGAATCTTGGAAATAAATTAGGTAGTGTGGCTGGTACCACATAGATCACAGCTGAAGCATACAGTAGAACTTTCCCCAAATATCTGACTTATGATATTGTGAGCAACATAAGTGGCTGTTTTTAATTTAAATATTTTTTCATTTTGAAATGATTTCAAATTTAGAAAAAATTTCCAAAAACAGTACCAAGAATTCCTGCATACCCTTTACTCAGTGTCAATGAATGTTGACAGCTTGTATAACCACAGTACAATGAGGAAAACCATGAAATTAGTACTAAAAATTTATCAACTGTCCTTACTAATTTCCTTTTCTCATCTAGGATGCGATTGTTGCCATGTCTTCTTAGTCTCCTTTCATCTGGGGAAGCCTTTATCTTTCATGATCTTGATGCTTTTGAAGATTGATGGCCAATTATTTTATAAAGTGTCCCTCAATTCAATTTGTTTGATGCTTCATTGTGATTAAATTCAGATTATGTATTTTAGAAACAAATACCACAGAAGTAGTTGTATACCCTTTTTAGCCCATCCTATAGGAAGGTTACATGACAGCAGTATATCGCATGTAAAATCACTGTTTTAAAACCACCTAGTTTTGGTGTAACTTATTATATGTACAACAAGTAACAGGTAGCCAGAAGAGAATACTTTTAGTTTCTCTTTGTTAAATTTCTTATATCTATGATATGTAAAGTAATGTATTTCTTCAAAGATAAAAGATGAAAGTGACAGATAATTAGAAGTAAATACTGGATACTCTTAAATATATCTTCTACAGCAAAACTACCATAACATATTAGCCAAAAAGGCTTTTATTTTATTCTTCTTCTCATATGTTAAGCTCTTTGAAAGTCCAGTTGATATACAAGCTGTTTGTATTTGGGGGTTTGGTTTGTGTTCCTCATGTCCACTAGAGGTCAGGAGTGCAACACTAAAAAAAATCAAGAAACACTTAAAGGAAAAATATTTTTTCCACAAACTCCCACAGTAGCCTTGTATACGAATTCACTTAAGATGATTTTTTAAAATTTTTAAATGTTTAACTATTATGGGTACATAATAGTTGTATATATTTATAGGGTGCATCTACTGTTTTGATATAGCCATAAAATGTATAATAATCTAGTTAGGGTAACTGGAGTATCCATCACGTCAAGCATTTATAATTTCTTTGTGTTAGGAACACTCCTAGTCTACTCTTTTAGTTATTTTAAAATATACAATAACTTATCATTGACTACGGTCACCCTGTTGTGCTCTCAAATGTTAGATCTTGTTCTTTTTAACTATATTTTGGTAACCATTAACATCCCCTTTGTATCCTCCTCTCCCTGATTCTATTTTCTGTCTTCATGAGATCAATTATTTTTAATATTTAGTTCCCACAAATGAGTGAAAACATGTGAGATTTGTCTTTCTGTGTCTGGCTTATTTCTTTTGAGACAGAGTTACCCTTGGTAGAGTGCCGTGGCGTCACAGTTCACAGCAACCAGAAACTCTTGGGCTTAAGTAATTCTCTCGCCTCAACCTCCCAAGTAGCTGGGACTACAGGTGCCCACCACAATACCCCACTATTTTTTGGTTGTAGCTGTTACTGTTGTTTAGCAAGCCTGGGCTGGGTTCAAACCCGCCAGCTTTGGTGTATGTGGCTGGCGCCCTACTCACTGAAGTATGGGTGCTGAGCCTGTTTCAGGCTTATTTCACTTAACATAATGTTCTCTAGTTCCATCCATGTTGTTACAAATGACAGGATTTCATTCTTTTTGTGTGTATGGCTGAATAATATTCATGAATATACATGAATAATATACATGTACCACAATTCCTTTATCCATTCATCCATTAAGGACCCTTAGGTTGATTACAAATCTTCGTTATTATGAACAGCATTGCAATAAACATAGGAGTATATAACACTTCAATATAATGATTTCCTTCCTTTTGGATATAGGTCTATCAATGGGCATGCTGAGTCGTATGGTAGTTCCACATTTAGTTTTCTGAGGCACACCCATACTGTTCTTCATAGGGTTGTACTAATTTACATTCCCACTAACACTGTATGAAGGTTCCCCTTTCTCCATATTCTCATTTGTTATTGCTTGTCTTTTACATAAAAGCTATTTTAAATGGGATGAGATAATCTCTCATTGTAGATTTGATTTGCATTTCTCTGATGACTAATAATACTGAGCATTTTATCATATGCCTGTTAGCTATTTGCATGTCTTCTTTTGAGAAATGCCTATTCAAAATTTTCCCCACTTTTTAACCAGATTAAGTTTTTCCTATCGAGTTTCTTGAACTCCTTATATATTCTAGTTATTAATCCCTTGTCAAAGGGCGAGTTGGTAAATATTTTCCTCCATTCTGCGAGTTGTCTGTTTACTTTGTTTCTTCTTTCCTTTGTTGTATAGAAACTTTTTAGCTGGATGTGATCACATTTGTCCATTTTTTACTTGGTTGCCTGTGATTTTGGTATTACTTGAGGAATCTCTGCCCAAAACAATGAAGTCGTGCTATTTAAAAATCCTCATGGCTAAGTTCTCCCTTGTGTCTACTACTAATTTACTAATATAAAATATACAAAAGCTAGATGATTCCCATCCTCCCTAGTTTAATTATATATTTTCCATTTTATTATAGATTGTTTCATAAATGGGTGGTGAATAAGAAAGAGCTCAAGATCAGGGAGGGATGACAGATAAATTTAGCATAAATACATGTGCTTAGTCATAAGTAATGTTTAAATCTTTACTTGGTTTGCATTTGTTTTTAAAAATAAAATACTAAAAAGAGGTATATATACAAAGGCTGAAAGTCCTTATTATGGGTGACTCTAAGAAGAATTCTTAGAGGTTAATGATATCTCAATTAGATAAAACTTGTAGAAACAAGGCAAACAAAATGAGAGAAATACATAAAATCTGAGGTTTTGACATGTACTCATCAAACCTATGTGTCAGGCATTTTGAGGACTGCTTAAAATGGACAGCATTTGTATATTTACAAGGATAGATAAGTCATCCCTACACTCAAGAACTCTCGGCTTGGCGCCTGTGGCTCAATCGGCTAAGGCGCCAGCCACGTACACCTAAGGTGGCAGGTTTGAATCCCCAGCCCGGGCCCGCCAAACAACAATGATGGCTGCAACCAAAAATAGCCGGGCATTGTGGCGGGCGCCTGTGGTCCCAGCTACTTGGGAGGCGGAGGCAGGAGACTCGCTTTAACCCAGGAGTTGGAGGTTGCTATGAGCTGTGATGCCAGGGCACTCTACCCAGGGGGATAGCTTGAGGCTCTGTCTCAAAAAAAAAAAAAAACTCTCAGAGTAGGGCAGGAAGTAAAAATATAAACAGATAACATACTGACCCTGGGTAATGATGGGGTATATAACCTGAAAATCAGACTACTGAATCAGTACTATGAAGTCCCTATAAACATACCCTATTGCCACTGGACATTGGCAGTGACTCTTCTCTTCTCCGCAAATTCCCTTAAGTCATGATATGAACCGGATTACAGTATCTTCTAGCTACAGTTATCAATCATTCCAGGCTGCAGAGTGTTACAATGTTCTTCTTAATGACACAGGACTTCTACCAATTACTAATTACCACCTGATCTTGACTCTCTCTCTCTCCTCTAGGCTTCTGTTTCCCATTGACCCCCAATCCAACCCAAAGTCAGAAAGTACAGGAGTTCTATTGTTGGAGTTCTTGTACTTATACACCTTTAAAAAGAAAAATAAAACTAATGGTTTTGTTTGTTTGTTTAGAGACAGATCTCGCTTAGACCCCAGGCTGGAATGCAGTGGTTTGATCATAGCTCACTGCAGTCTCCAACTCTTCAACTCAAGTAATCTTCCAGCCTCAGCCTCCCAAGTAGCTGGGACTATAGGTGCATGCCACCATGTCCCGCTATTTTTTTTTTTAAGGGATGGAATCTTGCTATGTTGTATAGGCTGGTCTCAAACTCCTGGCTTCAAGCAATTCTCTTGCTTTGGCTTACCAAAGTGTGGATTACAGACATGAGCCATAATGTCTAGCCAAAACAAAACAAAAAGAAAAATGATCTTTAACAAAATCCTATAACACATTACTCAGAATTCAATAAATATTTATAAAGCACCAACTATGTATTCAATATTGTAGGGAGGTATTTTGAAGATTTAAAGAAATATCTTTTTTTTTTCTAATCAATACAATTGGGGAGTTAGTCACATGCCAAGGTTAAAGAACAAGTAAAAGCACTATTTGGTACAATGTGTCAAGCCATGTTGTAGAGACAACTTCCTAGCTTGTCACATCAGAAATATAACAGGTAATCAAGATATGCAGGAATAACTTGGGTAAGTGCAGTTTGAATCTTCTCTGGAAGTTGAAACTTGACCCAATTCCAACTGATGAGCTAAAACTGGAGATTTGATGGTATCAACTATTAATATCTATTGATCAGTTCATCTAATCTAAGGAAATAACCAACAGAGCAAAAAGACAACCTACCAAATGGGAGTAAATATTTGTAAGCTATACCTGATATAGGGCTAATATCTACAATCTACAGAGAAGTTAGAAAATCAGCAAGTAAAAAACCAAACAATTGGCTTGGCGCCTGTGGCTCAATCGGCTAAGGCGCCAGCCACGTACACCTAAGGTGGTGGGTTCAAATCCCCAGCCCAGGCCCGCCAAACAACAATGATGGCTGCAACCAAAAAATGGCTGGGCGTTGTGGCGGGTGCCTGTGGTCCCAGCTACTTGGGAGGCTGAGGCAGGAGACTCACTTGAGCCCAGTAGTTGAAGGTTGCTATGAGCTGTGATGCCATGGCACTCTACTCAGGGGGATAGCTTGAGGCTCCGTCTCAAAAAAAAAAAAAAAAAACCCAAACAACTACATTAAATAGTGGGCAAAAGACATGAACAGAAGTTTTTCAATAGGAGATAGAAAAATGGCCAATAAACATACGAATAAATGCTCAACATCACTAATCATCAGGGAAACACAAATTAAAACCACAATGAGATAGCACCATACCCTTTTTAGAATTTTTTTTATTAAGACGTCTGAAAGCAATTGATGCTGGTGTGGATACAAAGAGAAGGGAACACTTGTACACTGTTGATGGGACTGCAAATTAGCATAACCTCAACAGAAAACAAGTATAGATATTCCTCAAAGAACTATAAGCAGACCTACCATTTGATCCAGTAATCCTACTATATGCCATTAATATAATTTAATAAATTAAATAAAAGATCACATTTTATTAAAAAGATACCTACACTCTTATTTGCAGCACAATTCACAATTGATTCATGTGTGGATTAATAAAATGTGGTATATGGGCTCAGCACCCGTAGCACAGTGGTTATGGTGTCAGCCACATACACTGAGGCTGGCAGGTTCAAACCCAGCCTGGGCCTGCTAAACAATAATGACAACTGGAACAAAAAATAGCCTGGCGTTGTGGCAGGCACCTGTAGTCCCAGCTACTTGGGAGGCTGAGGCAAGAGAATCGCTTAAGCCCAAGGGTTTGAGGTTGCTGTGAGTTGTGATGCCATAGCGCTCTACTGGGGGTGACAAAGTGAGACTCTGGCTCCAAAAAAATTGAAATAAAAATAAATAAGTAAAAAAGTAAGTAAAATGTGGCATATGTATACCATGGAGTACCTACTTAGTCATAAAATATGAATTAATTTCTTTTGCAACAATTTTGATGGAACCAGAGAACATTATCCAAGGTGAAGTATCTAAGGAATAGAAAAACAACAAATGTACTTGCTATTAAATTGGAACTAACTGATGAATACACATGTGCACAGAGGGAAGTAAACCTCAGTAGAAATTAAGCAGGAAGAAAGGGTCAAAAGCCTACCTAATGGCTACAATGAACATTATGTGGGTGATGGGCACACTTATAGCCATGACTCTAGCATTACAAAAACAATCTATGTAACCAAAAACATTTGTACCCCCTTCATATTTTGAAATAAAAAACATTTACTGAACACTTCCTATATACCAATAGTTGATTCTAGAACACTACATATATTATTAGGGTATTTGTTGTTATTTGTTTGTTTGTTTTTGGAGACAGATTCTTACTCTGTTGCCCCAGGTAGAATGCAATGCAGTGGGGTCATCACAGCTAACTGCAACTTCCAACTCCGGGGCTCAAGTGATCTCGTTGCCTCAGCCTCCCATGTACCTGGGACTACAAGAATCTGTTATCACCACTGGCTAACTTTCTAATTTTGTTAGAAACCTGATCTCAATCTTCCTGCCTCAGCCTCCCAGAGTGATAGGATTATAGCCATGAGCCACTGGGTCCAATCTACATACATGTGTATTATTTAATTCAATTGTAAGAGGTAAAGAAACTGAAGTATATTACTGAAGGTTAATTAACTCATGCAAGATCAAAGACTAATAATAGTTGAAGCTAGGATTCAAAGGCAGGTAGTTCGTCTCCAGAGATCATTTTGAAATGACTCTGGTATCCTGTATGTTTCTTCCAAGCTTGAAGCTACTATTTAAAGTTAAAATAAGATTGTTTTAAAGGCTGGCTGAAGTAACTAAGGGAGATATTTTAATATCAGATTCTTTAGACAAAATATGACCCCAGAAGATCATTAAAGAAAACATGAGTGACAATTTATTACAAGGCATATATTAATATAGTAACTTGAGCATTAAATGTTTGGTAATTCTCCCTGTTAATTCCCCGAGCTGGTTGCTACCACATCTACTAAATGATTTGACACTGTTCCATGTTGAGATAGAATCGTACCTTTCCTACTGTTGCATATGGGGATTTCACTGTGGTACCTACTCTCCAGTCTATCTTCCTTGATCTCACGGCTTTGAGGAAATGAAAAAATAGATTCTTCTCAGGGATTTTCTCCACAGACTGTACTCTGAACCTCTGGTCTATATGATGTTCTTACTACTTGAAATATCCTTCTCAGTTGACTACTCTCCTCCTCTTCTGGGTCTGAGCTGTGATGCTAATTCCTCTGGAAAGGCTTTCTTGACCTTCCATGCCAAGCACCCTCCTTATATCACAGCCCTCATCCTATGGTTGTGTGACTACTCATCTACTTGTCTCTAGCTCCTTGTTAAGTTAGATAAGGCCAGAAACCTACCTCTTTACTGGTATATTCCTATCTTGCAGAACACTACCTGGAACAGAGTATGTGCTCATTATTAGTTGAATGAATGTATGAAATTACTGAATAGAGTTGTTACAACCAAGGAAATGGACTTTTATGAGAATTAAAAAGCACACAACACTACTCCAAGTAATTTCTTCCTACAATTTTTTTTTTTTGAGACAGAGCCTCAAGCTGTCCTCCTGGGTAGAGTGCTGTGGCATCACAGCTCACAGCAACCTCCAACTCCTGGGCTCAAGCGAGTCTCCTGCCTCAGCCTCCCAAGTAGCTGGGACCACAGGCGCCTG